>JAYDZE010164116.1:0-22020 GCA_034509125.1 Monilaria moniliformis | reverse complement strand
ACCATTTTAATATTTCCTCGAAAAGGGGATGTTTGGGCTTTGTACAGGAATTGGTCCCCGGAGTGGAATGAGCTCACTGAACACAAATTAATTCTCAAATATGACATGGTTGAAGTACTTGAAGACTGCGATGAGGAGCTGGGCACAATAGTCATTCCCTTGGTTAAAGTTGCTAGCTTTAAAGCTGTTTTCCATCAGCATATTGATCCCAGGGAAATACGAAGGATCCCTAAGGAAGAACTTTCTCGTTTTTCTCACCAGGTCCCTTCCCATCTGCTTACTGGCCAAGAAGGATCGAAGTCGCCTAAGGGTTGTCTTGAGTTGGATCCCGCAGCCATTCCTTCTCAATTTCTTCACCTTATGTCAGACATTGAAACAATTGAGCTAGTGGAGAGTGATGAGGAGATCAAAACAGCGAAGGCAGTTGATTGCGATCGCATTACCAGCACAAATGTGGTAGAGGTGGTAGGAGTTTCATAAGATGAGAAAATGGAATGTCCTTAGTTTAGTGCATGGTAAAAGTCGAGCATCAGATATTAAACATGGCCCAAGCAAAAGCTAGACTTGTTCTAGCTGATTGTTTGATTCGTGTTGGTTATATATTCGCTGCAGGTCAATTGAAATAGCGAATTAACCAAGGTATAGAGACGCATTACAATTCTGAAACACGTCATGAAGATATATGAGAAGTTGCTGATTGATGGTGGTTTTCTTGAATCCTCAGCTTACTTCTGCATGGATATTGTGAAACTAGCTAACTCTTGGTCTTTCTTGCCATGCCAACACAGTGCTGGAATTGCACGACTAACGTCGATCTGTGTGGCCTCCCCCTTTCTGCGACTCAACAGGTATTTATGTGGGAGTTGTATATACTTGCTGCCAGTTCAAGTCAAAGTAGGTAGTTTCTAGTCTGAGATTTATGAAGCAGCTCTTTTTTATTAATATTATAGTGTTAACCTGCCATACCTCTTTTTCTCTTTTGATTTTGAACATTTTGTTCAATGTCTCATGTTCAACACTGTTGAAATACTATGGCTTTGATCTGTAAAGCGAAACTACTTAATCGTATTGACTCTCATTTTTGATAATTTTGTCAGTTTTAGACTTTGCATTTTCTTGGTCCATTCTTGCTTCGTGCTTGGCTTGGCCTCTAGATGAATGAGGAGCTATTGAAATAATGAAGGGATAATTGCATACACTATTTTTACGCATTTTATTGATTCACAACACAATATTTAAATCTTGACCCCAAAAATAGGCCACAATTTGTGCGGTTTACAACATTGATTGATATTGATTGAAATTAATACTGACGTAGTTGTCGAAAAAATACACGTGTGATTCACAATTTCGGAATGACGTTGTGATGCACTTACATAATGTGCGTATGTGATATTTAAAATATTATAATATTTATAAAGTATAATGATGATTATATTTATCAAATAATTCATATATTTTGTAGATATTAAGATAAATACAAAGTAAAATTAGATTTAATTAAAAATAATATTTAGATATTATACATACATGTTATATAATAATGTAATTCAAATCTCTTATCGTCTATAGGAAATATGAATTATAAAAATTTCATAATATATATAATTAGGGGTGAGCATTCGATTTTCGGTTCGGTTTTTTGCCCAATTCGAACCAAAGTGAAATCCAAATTTTTCTGACAATTGAAATTGAACCGAACCAAGTATCTGAAAAATCGGAATCTGTACTATGAAAACCTATCTGAAACGAAAAAAACGAAAAGCCTAAAAATCCTAAAATACGATATATAATATATATATATATATAAATTTGGTGATTGTTTTTTTTTCTATTTTTAATATATTTGAATCGAATAATTGAAATTCGTTAAAAATCTTAACCAGGGAACACCAAAATCCGAAAAATCCAAACTAAATTTTAAATTTCGATTTGATTCGATTTTTATCTTTGTCTTATTAGTGCAGTTTGAATTGTTCAGTAAGAAAACAAATCATATTCTACCAATTTTTAATTGTTTAATGTGAAAAAAAACTCGACGGAATAAAATAACTTATATCATTTTTCCAAAGCTTAATCCTTAAACATACTTTTTCAAATACTTATCTAATTCTAAATTGGGCTAATTGGTTGTAAATACATGTACTATAATTAAATTTTAGTTTTTCACATACACTGAAAAGTTGGTGACAAAATACAATTTTTTTCATAAATTCCCCCAAATTCAGATTTTGCCCTAATCAATATTGACCTGGAACCAGGATTTTAATACGTCTCATGAGTTTAAAGATTCAGCTGCTAACATGAAATTATATATATTCAAGCGGATGCTTAGAAAATAGAGATATAATTTCATAAAGTCAAATGTGGATGCTTAAAAATTATATCTGAATCCACATCTGACTTTTGAGCATCATATATTTGAATTCATTTCATCCATTCGGCTATAATAAGATCACATTAGTAATTGAACATTTAAACTCACGTGATGTATTCAAATTTCGATGATACGTCAGTTTCAGTTTAGACAGAATTTGAAGTCTAAAAAATTATGAAATTGATCAAAGTTAGTGTATTTTGTCACCAACTTTATACTGTATGGGAAAAACCAAAATTTAATATGATATATGGGTTTACATCCAATTAGTCATTTTAAATTATATGAAAGTTAACTAAATATAATTTGAAATGTTTATATAAACACCAAATTATCATTATTTGCAAAATATTAAAATTATTTAATAATGATAATTCGCAACAAATATTGTTATTATTGAGAATTAGGTATCATAATAAATAAACTTTCTGATACACAAACATAAATAACAAATTATTTCTAAAATTCTATTTTAATATATATAAACAATTATTCATCTATAAATTTTATTAAAATTATGTTTAATTATAATTTATGGTTTGAACTATAAAAAAAGTTCAGTTCATAGCCTCAACTTTGATTTATTCACAGCCTGAACTTTTAAAAAAAATTATAACTATAGCCCGATATTGATTTAGTTTCAATTATAGCCCGAATTTGAGAAATTGTTTAATAATAGCTAGCAACAACAACAATGTCAAGTTTGCAATAAATTTTTAATCGTTTTATAACAAGATTCGTTTAATTGATGCATTAGCTTTGTCGACCGTGTCAAGACGAATATTTCAACGTAAAACTCGACAATTTTGGTTGAGTTTTGAGGACGAATTTTACCATAAATGAGCATAGAACAACTATTGTTACAACTTCGCCAAAATTTGTGCAATATTGAGCCTAAAATTATTGAGCAATACGTTAAAAGTTTATTATTGACACAATCGATAAAGTCCATGCATCGGTTGAACAAACTTTGTCATAAAACGACCTAAAATGAGCTGCAAAGTTGACATTGTTGTTATTGCTGGCTATAATTAACCAATTTCTTCAAGATCGAACTATAACTGAAACTTTTCTTAAAATTCAAGTTATAACAAAAACTAGATTGGGCTAAATTGTAACTTTTCTCAAAATTCACCCGATAAACTATAATTAACCTTTAAAATAATATAAAATTCATCTTTAAAAATCCTATTTTTAAATTTTAAAAGTTATAAAATTAACCAACATATTTTCATTTACTTAAGTTGTATTAAAATTTAAAAGTTATTATAATCAAAAAGTATGTAAATAAAGAATACAAATCTGATATCTATTTATTTTCTCTTACTAAAATACAAATAGTAAAAGTAAATAAAAAAGAGAAAAAAAACTAATACAAAAAAAAGTAAACGCGATAGTATTTACAACAGAATAAATAAAAAATAGAGTAGAGAGAATAGAGAAAGATCTTGCATGCTCTTTAATTTGAGAAGCCTATTGATTTTTTAGGACGTAAATTTTATAACTTTTAGAAACAATTAAAGTAGAAAAAAAAGAGATGAGAGAGAATCTGGAGAAAAGAAAAAGAAAGAGAAAGTAGATGGAGAAAAAAAAAAGAGAGAAATTTGATGGAGAAAAAAGAGGAGCACAAAATTGTTAGAAAAAAAAAATTGCAGGCGGAAAAATGGGAGAGAAAAAATTTGGCAGTAAAAAGTTATCATTAAACTTTATTTTATTCCATCTATCTAAAGTACCCGGTGACTTTTCAATAAAGTTATACAAAATATTTTCTAATCTTTTAACGTTTTCTTTTCGGTTGACACATATTTTAGTGTTTTTAATTATTTTTCTCTTTTTATTTTCAGATGACATTGATATGTTTCTTTTCTATTCAATTAATTTACCTCGCGTACGGTACCTTGGATTGTTGACTTCAATGTAGATGGCACACGACTCACATCACATTACCATTCAAAATCGTCTAGCTGATCCAATTCTCATTTGAATACTTCGGAGCCATGTTTTAGTCATCACACGATTTCCTTTTGCTTCTGAAGTCTCAATATGATCTCTTCTACATCGAAAGAGCTTCGCATGAACATCTTGCACGCCTCAGTCGGAGTTCTATAGAGAAAGTTATAACAATTCTACAAAAACTGTCATATGTTGTTTCCTAAGAAAAACTGCTTCCGCGAATTCAGTAGACATGGTTGGACACGGTAGTTCTTTTTTTGGACATGGTTGGCCATGATAGTGGGCACGATAGTGCTCTTGTGGACAGGTTAGTTGACACATTAGTGTTCTTGTGGACATGGTTAGACACAGTAGTGCACATAATACTTAGCAACTCTGCTTGACCCTTAAATGATTTCCTTTTCTTCTAGGAACTCTAGGACAATCTATTCGTATCCGATAGAGTTTTTCACGAAAATCTTACACGGCTTAATCAAAGTTCATTAGAGAAAATTATAATGGGTTTATGAAAACTGACACATGTTGTTTCCTGCCAAAAAATTACTTCTGCGAATTTTGTGGACACAATAGTAGACATAGTTGGACATTGTAGTGCTCTCGTGGATACAGTTAGACATGATAATAGACACAACTGGACATGGTAGTGCTCTTCTGGACACGGTAGTAGGCACAATAGCATTCTCATGGACACCGTTGTGGATAGAGTACGTCAGACCTATATTTGAGCCCCCAAACGATTTTCTTTTTTGCTTTTGGGACCTCTAATGCCATCTCTTTGCCTTCGAAAGAGTTTCTTGTGGACATTTTACACATTTAAATCAGAATTTTGTAGAGAAAGTTATGACAGTTATACGAAAACAGCCAGATGTTGTTTCAAGTGAAAAACTGCTTCCACAAATTTTGTGGACATGGTTGGACACGGTATGGATCTTGTGGACACGGCTAAACATAATAGTGGACATGATTGCACACGGTAGTAAACAGGGTGTGTTCTTGTGGACATAGTAGTGGATATAATACTCTGATACCTTATTTGAGCCTAAAACAATTTTCTATGCTTCTTGGGCCTCTCATATGATCTCTATGTCATCGGAAGAATTTCGCGTAAACATCTTACATGCCTGAGTTCTAGTTATTTAGTGAAAGTTATGATAATTCTACGAAAACTGTCAGATGTTATTTCTTGTGAAAAACTACTTCCACGAATTCGGTTGACACGGTAGTGCTCTTGTGCACATAGTTCGACACGATAGTGGACAAAGTTGGACACGGTAATGCGCTTGTGGACATGGTAGTGGACGTAGTAGTGCTCTTGTGGACACGATAATTGATATAATACTCTAGAGCCATATTAGAGCCTTCAAAAGATTTATGTTGCATTTGGGGCCTGTAATACGATCTCTTTAATTTCAAAGGAGTTTCACATGTACATTTTATATGCCACAATCATATTTATGTAGAAAAAGTTATGACAATTCCATGAAAGCTGTCAGATGTTATTTCATGCGAAAAACTGCTTCAGCAAATTTTGTGAACAAGGTAGTTGACATGGTGGTGACATAATTGGACATGAGGACATGGGACTTCCGTGTACCTCAGAACCGCGTGTACTCTATAACACCGTGTACACTAGTGAAAACACTAATAATACGATAAGTTTGAGCAATAAATAGAAGTAATCGTGAATATAACACTAAATAGTGGAAAATATTATTATTATTATTATTATTATTATGTTAATTAATAAGTAAATTGATTACCACGTATTAAATATATTACAATCACTAGTACTACATAGAATTACTAATACTTGTAAAAAGGACCTACTTATTTCAAAGTACTACATCATTCACAACTTTAATCGATATACTCAAATAACATTAATTACAACTCATATTCCAAATATATAGATTACAATTAGTAATAAAAAAGACTCGATTTGATCGTAAAATTGACAATTACATGGCATAATCAAGAAGAAATTGCTATTTTTCTTTAAGACACGGTTGGACACAGCAACACAAAAATTCTAACCTAAAATACCGTGTGCAATAGTGAAAGCACTAATATTTCTATCTATTTAAGCATAAAGTCGATGTAATTGTGGACATAACACCAAATAATGCAGAATTATTATTATTATTATTATTGTTATTATTATTATTATTGTTGTTGTTGTTGTTGTTGTTGTTATCCATCATTTTCATGTTAAATAATAAATAAATTGACTACCACAGACTACTTACACACGTAGAACTATTAAGATTTATTAAAATGACCTACTTATTTCAAAGTACCACATCATTCACAAATTTGATCGATATACTCGAATAACATTAATTATAAACAAACATATGGATTATAATTATTAATAATTAATAAGAAAAGGCTTGGTTTGATCATAAAATTAACAATTATATGGAATAATCGAAAAAAATTGTTATTTTTCTTTAAGACACGGTTGGACGCGATGACACGAAAATTTCGTGTACCCTAAAACATCATGTGCACTAGTAGTGAAAACGCTAATATTTTATGTATTTAAGCATAAAGTCAATGTAATCGTGAATGTAACACCAAATAATGCAAAATAATGAATAAATTGATTACCACATATTAAATATGTTCCAATCATTAATACTACATAGAATTACTAATACTTGTAAGAAGGACTCACCTAATTCTTTCAAAGTACTATATCATTCACAACTTTGATCGATATGCTCGCTTATAATTAATTACAACTCATATTCTAAACATATAGATTATAATTAGTAATAAAAGGTTCGACTTAATCGTAAAACCGACAATTACATGGCATAATCAAGAAGAAATTGTAATTTTTCTTCAAGACACGGTTGGACACGACGACATGGAAATTCCGCGTACCCTAGAACACCGTATACACTAGTGAAAACATTATTATTTTGATGTATTTAAGCATAAAGTTGATGTAATCATTAATATAACATCATATAATGCAAATTATTATTATTATTATTATTATTATTATTATTATTATTATTATTATTATTATTATTATTATTATTATTATTATTATACATCATTTTTATGATAAATAATAGTTATATGATTACCACACACTACTAACACTACGTAGATGTACTAAATACTTATAAGAAGGGTCTATTTATTTTGAAGTACAACATCATTTACAAATTTAATCGATATGCTCGAATAATTAATTATAACTCATATTCCAAACATATGGATTTTAATTATTAATAAAATGCTCGATTTGATAGTAAAATCAATAATCACATGGAATAATCGAGAAAAATTATCATTTTTCTTCAAGACACGGTTGGACGCGATGACATGAAAATTCCGTGTACCCTAGTACATTATGTACACTAGTAAAAAAAACTAATGTTTTGATGTATTTAAGCACAAAGTAAATGTAATCGTGAATATAACTCCAAATAATGCTAAATTTTATCATTATGCATCATTTTTTTGTTAAATAATAAATAAATTGATCGTCACACATCAAATATATTCCAATGACTAACACTACATAGAATTATTAATACTTGTAATAAGGATCACTTCTTTCGAAGTACCACATCATTCACAACTTTGATCGATATGCTCAAATAACACCAATAACGCGTATTCTAAAATGTATGGATTATAATCAGTAATAAAAGGCTCGATTTGATTGTAAAATCATTAATTGTATGGAATAATCAAGAAATTTGTTATATATCTTCAAGACATGGATGTACATAGTTTGCTATTTGATCAAAGTAATTTTTTCTCGATTATTCCATGTAATTGTTGATTTTACGATCAAATCTAGCCTTTTATTACTAATTATAAACCATATGTTTGGAATATGAGTTGTATTTAATCTTATTCGGGCATATCAATCAAAGTTGTGAATAATGTGGTACTTCGAAATAAGTAGGTTCTTCTTACAAGTATTAGTCACTCTACATAGTATTAGTGATCGAAACATAATTAATGTGTGGTAATCAATTCATGTATTATTTAACATAAGAATAACATATAATGACAATATTTTGTATTAAATCTATTGTTATATTCACAATTACACTGACTTTTTGTTCAAACACATCGAAATATTAGTACTTTCACTAGTGTACATGGTGTTCTAGGGTACACATGTTCTACGATACACGAAAGTTCCCTATCGTCATGTCTAATAGTTTCAACTATCGTGTCCAACTGTATCCATAAGAGCACTACCGTATCCACTACTGTGTCCACAGAATTCACGGAAGCAGTGTTTTGCAGAAAATAACACATGGCAGTTTTCATAAATTGTCATAAATTTCTCTACAAAACTGTGATTGAGGCATGTAAAATGTCAAGCGAAGTTTTTTCGAAGACGAAGAGATCATAATAGACACCCCAGAAGCAAATGAAATCTTTTGACGGGTCAAACATGGCTCTTAAGTATTCTATCCATTACTATGTCCAACCATGTCCACAAGAACACTACTGTGTCCATTATCGTCTCCACAAGAACTACCATGTCTAACCGTGTCTGCAAGAACACTATTGTGTCAACTGTATCCACAAAACTTTCTCGCATGAAACAACATCCGGGGTTTTTCGTAGAACTGTCGTGACTTTCTCTACAAAACTCCGATTGAGGCATGTAAGATTTCCATGCGAATCTCTTTCGAAGAATAATAGACCCCATAAAATAGACCCCATAAGCATTTTCTCGCATGATACAACATCTGACATTTTTAGTAGAACTATCATAACTTTCTCTACAAAACTCCAATTGAGGCGTGTAAGATTTCCATGTGAATCTCTTTCGAAGAATAATAGATCATATTAGAGGATCCAAAATAAAAAGAAATCGTTTAAGGGCCAAAATATGGCTCCAAAGTATTCCATCTACAGTCGTGTCCAACTGTGACCACAAGAGCACTACCGTGTCCAGTTGTGTCCAACGATGTCTAAAATAGCACTACCATGTCTTACCATGTCCAGAGAATTCATGGGAACAGTTTTTTGTATGAAACAATATCTGATAGTTTTAGTAGAACAATCATAACTTTTTTTATAGAACTCCGTATGAGACGTGTAAGTTGTCTCTGAGAAGCTCTTTCAAAGACGAATATATCCTATTAAAAACCCCAGACGCAAAAGATTTTTTTTGAGGGCTCAAATATTATATCTACTCCTGTGTCCACGAGTGCACTATTGTGTTCACTACCGTGTCCACAAGAACACTGTTGTGTCCAATCGTATTCAATCGTGTGTACAAGAGCACTACCATGTCTAACCATATCTACAAAATTCATGGAAGTAGTTAATCTTGCATAAAACAACATCTGGCAGTTTTCGTAGAATTGTCATAACTTTATCTACATAACTCCGATTGAGGCACATAAAATTTCCACAAGAAACTCTTTTGAAGACGGAAAGATCATATTAGAGGCCTCATAAGCAAATGAGATTTTAAAATTCATATTGTTCGTATCGTAGGTCTTATTTTAGAGCACTCATATTTGTAAACACATAATATGTCCACAAGAAACTCTTTCGAAAAATCTTTTAATATTTCGTAGGTCTTATTTTAGACCTGTACTTGTAAACATTGATACTTGTAAAATTCCTACTATTTGTTAACTTTGTTTATCTTTTTGTTTATAGGTTGGGGAAATGGATATATAATTATTAAGAAATATTTACCTATAAATTCATGAATTTTTGTATTATGCTTTTGTATATTAATTATAAAATCCACATGTTAATTATTAAATTATTGATTTGATCTTATTTGTTAACTAACAAAGATATCAGCAAATATTAATACTAATATTAATTGCTGCTTAATTAATGTGGCATAATCAAACGAGAGTTAAAACGACGTCGCATTATATTTACCAAAACTAGTTTTGACTTATTTTTTTATTTAGTGGATTTTAGTTAAAACAAGCGGTAAAAGTTTCAAGACTCATAGAAAATATACTAAATAGTAGAGGTGCTTATTTTAATCGAACCTCTTATTTAACCCAGAACCGGACCATCGGTTCTGGCTTTGGAACCTAACCATTTTTCAAAATCGTAACCGGCGGTAAATCGCTGATTTTGGCCCTAAATCAGAAAAATCCGATAAAAATCGGAGTAACCCGTAGAAAATCGGGGAAACATGATAAAATCGTTTAACAATCAGAAAAACGGTAAAAATTGGTAACAACCGCCGATTTTGAACGAAAAGCGCCAATTTCGGTTCAAAATTTGAAATCGCCTAAGTACTTAGGCGACGTTAACGCATCCACATTTCAGGCTAAAAATGCAGCGGCCGGCATGGGGCGGGGATAAGGATGGAAACGCCGCGGCTTAGCCGGGCTCGCGGCTTAATACGGGGCTACGGCTCTGCAGCCCGATTGGCTCTCACTTCCTTCTATAAAACCCAACATACTTCACAATATTCTTCATCTACTTTCCTTCTTCTTTTTTTTCTTCTGACTTGTATTTTATGGATTCATATTCGAGACAAAATCCTCCACCATCAGGTGAGCTAGGGGAATTTTTTGAGTATTGTCAGGATAAGGGTTGTGATCCATCAAATTTTACTAATTTTATGTTGCATTGTCGCAATACTAATGTGGACCCCAATGTGTTTCCGAATGCGACGCCGAATATCCGCATAATCCCAACCTTGTCGTCGATCAACGTCGGGGACTACTCCGTCGACAAGATGCATACCATCGACGAGTTGGACCTGCCCTCTCCCGTGATGGGTAAAGACAAAGGGAAGAAGGAGGCCCCAGTGTGCGTGATGACAGATCGAAGAAATATGGTTTGGAAGAGACGAAGTTGGTAGCCCGATGCTACATTGATGTGTACGAAGATTCGGTGATCGGAAATGGACAAAGGGTCCGCATTTTCTGGGAAAAGATTGTGGAAAAATACAACGTGCTCAAACCGGCTGGGCGTTGGAGCGCGACTAAGACAACCTTCGCAAGCATTGGGGCCGGGTTCAGACCAAGGTAGCCAAATTTGCTGGCTACATCAACAACCTCTAGAAAATATGGCCAAGCGACCATAGTTGGGAAAGCATTCGCGAACAAGCTCACGCCACCTTCTAAATGAATAAATTAAACAGTTCAAGTACGAAGCGGTGTGAGAAATTGTGCGAAATCTCCCGAAATTTTTCTGTGGCTCCGACTACTCATCTGGCCCGAAAAGAACCAAGCACACCGCGTCCGGCCAATACTCTACAAGCGGAGAGGCCCATGCATTCGATTTGAATGCTTCAGTGGATGAAAGTACTGGCCAACAATCACTGCCCCGTTTTACGGGACAGAAAGCGGTGAAAAGAAAATGGAAGGGGAATGCGGTAGAAGGCAATGCTGGAAATCGAGACCTGTCAGTGGATGACATGACTCAGGCGGTATTGCTCAAGGAGTACAAGAATATGATTTTCAAGGACACTTCGGAAATGAACGAAGTGCAAATTCGACAGCATACCAAGTTGGTCGTTATCCTTGAAAAGAAATTAGGAATAAATTAGGATTTACGATTTTTTAGATCTTTTAATTAATGCAGTCGTAGGATTTTATTAAAGTAATTTTTGATTTTTAATTAATGTAATTTAAAATTTTAAATTAAGTTTTTTTTTTCAAATTTTAATTAAATACTTTTCGAATTTGTAGTCATTTAATTTCATTTTATAAATAACTCAATTCAAATAAAAATATAAAAAATGAAGAATAATAAAAAATGATGAAATAATAAAAATAGAGTTGTGGCTAATTTGAGAACTGAATTATTCAAAATTGGGATAGAAATATTGTGATAGAAATATAAAATACTGAAATAATATGCAACTGATTTTGGAACTCTAGCAGCCCTCCGAATTAGTCTACCTGCTGCACAAAGATATGCCAATAATGGGCCGCCGCGCAGATGCATAATGTGAGTCGATGACGGCCCGAAATCTAGTCAACGTCTCCTCTCTTGATAAATTGCCCTAAACTGCTGAATTTTGAAATTTCTACATATCAGGAAGAGGGATAAATCACATAAGCACAGAGATCGTTAGCCAAATCTTTCATCGTTTCTCCGGCAACTTCTTCTTTGGATCTTTTTCTAGACAGCCGATCTTGCCGTAAAAATGGTAATAATCCTGTTTCTTTTATTATGGGTGTAGAATTTTTTGCTTTTCTGTCCGTTTATGTATTTGTTCCATAACGATCTTTTCTTTTTATCTTTTTTTATCCTATGATTTGGTTTCTCGATCATTTTGCGTTTCTGTTTTTGTTATTTTCTTAAGATTTCAATCTTGATCTTGTCGTAGAGGATAGTTGAGGTATGAATTGCTGCAGGGTTTTGACTATTAGAACAGAGTTTGTTGCCACCATTCTTCGGTTTCTGATTTTTTGGATTTTTTGCATCTCGCTGGTAATCGATTGATGTAATTATATCTGCATTCTGATAAAGCGGTTGATCTTTGCTCGGACGCTACCTATTGAATTACCTCGGGGCTCGGGTAGAGGTAGTCACATTGAGATTTCGGTGGTCTATTGATTTATTTTAGTAATAGATTTTTCTTGCACAAAATATATTTCCGAAGAACAACGACTTGAGAGGGATTATATCATAATTTAGGGGGCGCTATCCCTAATTTAAGGTGAACGACTGTTTCATAATTTTAATTTGTGGCCTTCAGAAATGATGATGATACAATTAGATTATGTTTGGATCATGAATGTGTGTTATTATAAATAGTAATAATTATGAGAACTCTGATATATATTAGCCTTTGTGATTCACGGCTTCCATGTGATTTATGCAGACAACTTCAAGGAGGCTTGCCGACAGGAAAGTAGACAAGTTTGAGAAGAATATCAATAAACGTGGAGCTGTTACTGATTCGAGCGCAAAGAAGGGAAACAACTTAGCTGTTGGCCCAGTCTTGATTGGGTTTTTCATCTTTGTCGTCATTGGATCATGTAAGAATGCATCATCATCCCACATATCTTTGATATGTGTTGGTTAGTATTTACTTTTGCCAGTCTGCTCAATTAGAAAGATAAGAAATAGATCTCAATTACCATAAGCCACTATCTAGTGCATGCCGTGGCCTAAAAAGAGTTAATCTCGACATTGATGATTTTTCCTGGTCCTTCTTGCCAACTTGCTTGATTTATTTCTTTCTCATGAGATAAAGAAAGGGGCTATCATCTATGTCTCTCCTATCTCATGCAAAAAGTCAAGGGACCATTCTTTGTGGGATTGACTGAGTAATCGTGAACTGTAGAGATATCAAAACCTTAAGTTTCTTCGACCATTTTGATATGACCACTGAAGTTTTTTTTATTCTTTTTTTCCAGCGCTATTCCAAATAATCAGGACGGCAACAAGTGGAGGCATGGCTTAACTGCCCACTTCATATAGATGTCTTAAGAGGTGGCGTTATAATGCGTCTCTTCTCAATTGGTAGCCTACATTTTAAAATGTGGAAGCTTTGTTCTGTAAAATTCTCTAAAAAACTTTTTGAGCAAGTTTTCTTTCATGTGTTTGTTCCTCTGTCATATCATACTCCCATATAATTACCAGAATCGTGTACAGTGGGATGTTTACATTCTTTGAAACGCCAATGTGATTACAGTTTGCTACTGAATCAAGATAATCGAATATGAAAACCAAATCTGAAAAATCAAACCAACTGGCCTAAACCAAGTATTATTTGGGTTGGTTTTGCTTACCCGTTGGCAAGATTTGAGAAAAGTGTGGGGTTTGATATCTAGGTTGTGTAAAGTCAGTGATGATGTAGTAGGTCTCACTTGTCAGTAAAGCTCGTTTTTCTCGTGCTCCGCCATTAAAGGAAAGTTTTGCATAGCAAAATGGGGAGCACTGAATTTTTACACCTTAGGCGTAGTATATCATTCACTCCACATTGTGTACTCTACATTAAGAAAATTGAAATGAAAAGAAATTTAGCCTAAAACTACAAATGAACAATGTCAAACAAAATTCATTCGATTAAAAAAAGCAGTAACGTGGAAGGGAAGAACAGGTCCAACAATAACGAGGACGGGATTGATCCATAAGAAATAATATACATTGATTATTTGGTTTGCAGCGGAATCCCACAATCAATGTCTTGAGTTTGAAAACTAAGCGTTTGCAGTCAAACAAGGGTGAAAAGCAGTGCCGCAAGCAATCCATTGCCTCTTCCTGGCACGTGGCAGCACACAGCCGGGAACCTTGAGCCATTCCCGGCTGGATAGATCGTAAGTAACAAGTCGATTCATTTGTCTTGACCTGAGGGATAGCATAAGCAAGCCTTTGTTACCCAGACAAGTCATTCTAACGTGCTTTCCATAAAATTCCAAGCACCATATGTTTGGCATTCTGTCAACCTCCTTCCACAGCAGAGTCATCTTCTGCAACTCCCATATGCACACGCATGTCGCTGCATTCTTCGTCAGCAGCCCCACCAGCATGATCCTGCCCCCGCTCTCTGCCAATGTATGATCACTCAGGTGAGGAGGGACAGGGATTACATACTGTTTCCACATCCCGTTCTCCATCTCATAGGACAAGAGCCCGTCTGGGTCTGACCGCATGAAATACAGCGTCCCATCAACTGAGACCGCCTGAGACCTGAAGTTGAGCGCTAGTGGAAGCTTGATACTTGGGGGCATGCTTCCTGGACGAATCCAAGAGTTCTTTCCAGAGTCAAACACTTCGTAGTCCCCCTCACAACCAACCCACAGGATCTTATACCCTGAGTTGGCGGAGCCACCATTCAGTGTCATCCCTACAGCTACACGCGACCACACCTTCACAGACCTGGCTGGCAATTCCTTGAACGACCTCGTCAGAGGGTTACACACATAGAAGCTTCTGTGCCCGATATCAAGGAAGCAGATGAGACCTCCAGCTGATGCCACTGGCAACACGATTAGTTTGGTTGGCAACGCAGGCACTGTGGGATGGTGCCACTTCTTCAATGAAGGATCATACATTGCTCCCGTATTGACGTTCTCGTGGGTGATGGTGTAGAACCAAGACTTTGCATGCTTCACTTGAGCACATTGGTGGGAGAAGCTTTGAGAAGTCAGCAATGAATTCCACTTCCGACAAACTGAACGGAAGCGAAAAAACGTTGCTATGGGAAGTCTTGCTATTACAGCTTCAAAGAGGTCCTCTGGAAAATCTTTCCAGATATGATCTTCCATGATTTCATTTGAGCTTGCAGCGGTAGTTGCTTTTCCACGACTACGCTCCTTTCTAGCTTTCTTTGAGGGTGGAGGTTTGCCCGGTTCAAGCATTTTCAGATTTTCAGATTTACCAGCAGTCATTATTATGTTGCAACAACTATCTTCCAAAGAGCTACCTTCAAGATTCAAGAAACACCATCTGTAAAATAACAAAGGTATATTCAGAAACTAGAGTTGGCTAAGTAGCAAGAGACAAGTTCATAAAATTTCAGTACTGAAAAGGGCAACCAAACAGAGGTAAAAAAAAATGCAGATATTAATAAGAGAAGTGAAGTCGTCTAGAAAAGTGAGTCAAAAATCGTTTTAACTCCCATACCACAAATAGGCAATAGTATCAGATTTCTTACTGTCGGAAATATGTGATCTTATTAGCAAAAAACATATTTGAACAATGAAAGAGAATAAATAAATCAAGTTGGTAAACTAAATGGAAGTATTACACAGGATAATTATCAATCGACATTAGAGGAACATAAAATAAGATGAAATCGAAAAAAAAAATCTCCGTTACGGCAAATTACAAAAAAGAGAATTAACAAGATAACACAATATGTAACACAAAAGATTGAAGTCTATAGTACTCCTTCCTAGCTTTAACAGCAAGCATACATGCGCATGAAACTTGAGCCATTGATAAATGATTGCAAAAGTGCACTGCGCACTCATTGTCAAGGTTCTTTAAGCTAAAATTGATAGGATAAATCAAACTGCCACTCTACATTTTCAGCAGACTAGGTTCCTATGAATCTATTGTTGACAAGCAAATGACGACTGAATTCTAGATTCCTCATATTTTCTTACAATGGTCGCTCAGTAATTGTATGAGAAAATATGTCTATGCGGATGAATCACATCTTCAAACAAGCCACACTGGCTGAGCTTAGACCATTGTGATAAACAAAACAATACTTAACTGAAGTGCTCTGGAGATAGAGAGAGGATCTGACAATCACCATCTCCACTACTCAGGGAAACAAAAGATGAATTAACCAAAACAAGAAAGCATCCTCAGTTTTCAAGATGATTTCCAGTAACAATTGGATTATCACATAGAAAAGAATCTCTGCCAAAGTAATCAAATTCGTTCGAGGAAGAAGGCTTGGAACTAGAGAGAACAAAAAAATCTCCGCCAAAGTATTCAGACAGATCACAATGTATCAGTTAAGTCATTTAACAAGCATTTGATCTTCGGTTTGAAAAGACAAGACAAGACGCCAGTTTCATGAGGTCTACGGTCTAGGCATGTTATCATTACTAAATTGAAGGTGTAAATTATCTTTTAAGAAGAAGCATATGCCAAATATCAAATACGGTTACTACTGCTTGAAAAGTCAATATGCAGAGAGCAGGAAATAATGATATTATCTCATCTGAAAGGGGCTTTAAAATATTAACAAACAAACAAGGGTGAATTAAATCCAACTATCTTGCGGTGATAGCCAAAAATGGAGAAATTAAGTACTTGAATCTACAAGAGTCCTAACTTCTAGCTTTTTCAACAAGGTGTATCATAAAAATAGACCAGTAGGAGAACACTAAATATCATGTCCAACTTTTTAATAATTACTGCCAAAAGGTGCAAATAAACCGACTTTATGTTAACAAACAAGTATTCCCATAAAACTGTTGGTGGCGTAAGAATAGGCCAACATACAGTTTGTAAGAGCTTTAACATAACACTGGCCCCTATATTGCAATCTCCAACCGATTTATACCAGATTTCATACTCTTCCCCTTTCTATGAATGCATAAGCTGCCATCAATTTTCATGAATGCATTATAGGAAGAAGAGAAGAGTTTGTGCAAAGCATTAAGAGAACCACAAACCAAATAGGTTAAAGTTCATTTCAATTCAATTAGAGACCAAAAAAGATGATCATGATGAAATAAACACTAATAACCTGATAAATTACATTTTACGGAGTTGCAACCACCCTCCGTGAACACATACACACACATAAAGATATAAAATGAAAATGTAGAAGCGAAAAATGGTACGATCATAAGATTCATAACCACATATTGTTTTCCATGCAATACAAGCTCCCACCTCCAACCTTAAATGACTGTTTAAAAAATATGAACAGATAGCACCTAGTTCAGTGTGACTGAATGGAATATGGAGCGCCAGGGTAAATGCTGGAAGTGGAAGAAGCTACTAGAATATATAAGATATACAAGCAGCCCATGACAATATACCCTATTAAACTAGGAAGTAGAAGAAGAGTCTCAAACTTCTAATTGACATCTTATAGAAACTCAACAGGGGTCACATCCATGCTGATTAGACAAAAAGAATGCAAGGGGGCAAAAGTGAGTATCGAGCTGTAGCAGAATCCAAATAATTGGATGCATCAAGGTCCAAATTTTGATTTCTTTGCCCAATTCTAGTGACAGCAAAATGACATGGAGCCATCTCTGTCATATTCGTCAATCTAAACAATTAATGACAATATCCATTTGATATTAATGGTATTAAAATCATTAGACTTCACTTTATTTTGGCATATGGCATCCCGAACATAAATGTCTGAAAAATATTAAAAACTAGATCACAACCTAATGCAGAAGGAGAGTCTCCAGAACTGAGATTTCAATCTCAGTTTTAATCTTGCATCAATACCACACCATGACAAATAAAGTACAGCTGAAGAGAGAAATAGGAAAGAAAGATATCAAAAAATTATACTTGACAAGAAAGAATGCGAACGCATAGCACCTAAGCACGTAATTTTAACTAGGAATAGGACGATACTGACCAAAATTGTACACACACTGGTCAAACAGAACCAAGAATATCTTGTAATATCGCTAAATGCTAACACAAACAACTACCAAGGGCACTCATGAAGTCTACAAACAGTAGTCCGCGACTTAATGAAAATTGAAAGACAAAAATGTAAAACCCATTATTCCATTGGAGTGGAAAAATATATAAAAAAAAAAAAACTTTCTGGAAATGGAAACAAAACTCTTCTGAAAGTCTGAAACGCCCAGGGACCTCAATTAGGATATAACATGAAAGGATACCAAAAGCAACAATACTCGTGAAATTCTTCTTTGAATCAGAAGCAATTTTATCCAGTGCAAAGCAAATCAAGTATTGTTACCGTAGATTTCACGACGAAGACCTCTAATACTCAGAACTTCACAACATACATACTGTACCAAAACAATATTTCCACGCCAAAACAGTAGAACGAATGAATCAGAACCTAGAGAGCGAATAAGAAGGGTATGAAAACGTCAAAAAGAAAAATAGCATAGTCACTTAAAAATCCCTTTCCATTTAAGCAAGTAAACGTTTACCAAAAAAAAGAAACAAAAACAAAAACAAATAAAACGCAAGGCAAAAAACCGGCGTTGCTGGCGATAACCTAACCCAAAAACAGAAACAGATATGAAAACAACTTCTTCAGAAAATGAACATCTCTCATTCGGAGCAACGAAATGTCCACAAATCAAATCGATGCACAACAAATCAAAAAAGAAAAACAGATAGAAATAGTGAGAGACCTTAGGGGTTGGTGGTGCGATGTGGGTTGAAACTGAATGAAGTAATTGGAAGGGACCGCAGGGGGAGGTGAACCGTAGAGTTCCAAAACCTCTTGTAACTGGCCAATAAGTTGCCGTAACATGGCCACCCCTTCCATCATTCACTCCATAACTACACGCACACACACTCTCTCTCTCTCTCTCTCTGGAGCGCCCTCCCCCTACCCCGACCAACCCCCTTCTCTCTTTCTCTCTCTATATCTAAAGGTTGTATGTATATGCGTGCAGTGCAGTGCAGTGCGTGTTGTGATGGAGGGGGGATTTGTGTTGAGTTGTGTTGCTGCTTATTTGTTATTATTGTTTTTATTGTAGCCAATACCGTATTTACACGTCACCACCCCTTACGATTACGATCAATGAGTAGTATTGACCGTGTACGCAAACTTTTCTTCCCTTTTCTTTTTTCTTCAGCCTACTCGATTGCTATTTTGCTTCGCTTCTTCCCTAAATTGACCCCTTCATTTTTTTTTCTTTTTTCTCTTTTACTTCCGTTAATTGAATTAAAATTATAAATGAGTCAAATTATTCGTGGTAGGAATGTCAAGTTAAAACGGAACATGCGTTTTCAGGTTAAATCGAAATTGGCATATCGGTTCTATCGGTTCTATCGGTTCGGTTCTAATTCCAGTCATTTTGGAATCGTAACTAGCGGTTCTATCCTAAAACCAGCGGTTAACGGGAAAAACCATTGAAAACTGACAAAAGACCGGAAAAAAATTGTTGGAAAATCGTTGAAAAATCGATAAAAAGTCGATGATTTTGAACCGAAATGGGAACCGTCTTTTCTACCCAAAGTTCGGTTACGATTCACTTTGCCTCAAAATCGGAATCGGCTGTTCCAAAACCGTGGGTATCCCTAATTCGTGGATTACTCAAAATCCTATTTATTTGAGCTTGCATTCGTTAGGTTTGATACTATGAAGTAGGCATACATCTAGTACTAATAGATTTATTAGCGCGGTCATGGTTTCGTAGAATATATATTAGATTTATTTGGCAAATCACATGTCATATCTATATTGACATATGATAAACATAAAATAGATATGATAAACATAAAATATATTTTTTACTAAAATATTATCCATTATAGTATGCATATAGATCTTAATACATAATTTTCTTTTTAAGATTAAACTTATGCACTGAAATACACGAGATGGTGTTGTGTTGTCCATGCTAATAGCTATGTGTTGTCTTTAGTTGCCAATTATAATTTTTTGTACCAAAAAATACTTTCAGACTCAAATTAATACAAATATAATTTATTGAACTTAAATAATATATCAAGGAAAATTGGTCGCTAATATCACGAACTTTGTCCGAATTCCGAATCTTCGCATGAACTTAGAATTTGGTCGCAAAAATCATGAATTTTGTCGTTGTTTGATATTTCCCAAAATCCTCCAAATTGTAACTGACGTGGCAAAACTAAAGCTGAAGTGGCATTTAAGTGTAACAAAACGACGTCGTTTTTATTTTATTTTGGGCTATTAGTCACTAATATCACGAACTATGGCCGAATTCCAGATTTTTCCACGAACTTAAAACTTGGTCATAAAAATCACGAACTTTAGTCGTGCTTGGGATTTCCCACAATTGACGATTCTAGTGAAATTGATTTCTATGTGGCTTGTCAGAATGTCTACTGAACCAAAACAACGTTGTTTTAGCAAGTCGGAATACCTACTGGACCAAAACAACTTCGTTTTGGTCCACCTCATCAATTCAAAATTAATAATTTTTTATTTTGATTTTTAAATTTTTATATCCTCATTCTCTCATCTTCCAAACTCCCTCTCCATCGTTGGCCGCCAGCTCAGCCACCACCGGCCGCAAGATCCAACGACAAAGCCAACAGAAACCACATTCCCGTATGTATCAATCTACCTCAAATCCGACCATCCGCCACTGCATCTTCCTCGAGTGAAATAACGCTACAACCGATGTTGCAGACGGGCTTTTGCTTGCAGCCACTAGAAGATACGTCGACGTGGCAATCAACATTCGATATAGTAAATTTAAGGAGATGAAGGGATATATAGAGAGAGAAAGAGAGATACATGTCTTTTTCTTTTTCTTTTTTGTTTTTGCCTTTTAAATTTTTTTTGTCTATAATTTTTTTTTTATCCATGTCATGCCACATAATGTCAACGTAAGGAGTAATTAGGACACATAGATAATCTAACAAGCTACGTAAGAATCAATTTCGAATGAACCGTTAAATGTGGGAAATCTCAGACTTCAGTTACCATTTGGAGGATTGTGGGAAATCTCAAAAAATGGCAAAGTTCATTATTTATACGACCAAGTTTTAAGTTCGTGGGAAGATCCGGAATTCGGCCAAAGTTCGTGATATTAGAGACCAATTGCCCATATATTAATAATTACTTTAGCTAAAAAAAATAGTGACGAAGCCGTATCATTGATGATCGGGGCTTGTTTGGTACCATTAACCGGATATGACAAGATAAATAAATTGAGATGAGAAATCCATTGTTCAAATTAAAGTTTGATCAATATAAGCTTTTAAGCTTGTTGTTTGGTAGATAACCTTTCATAATATCTGAATAGGTGAAAACCTTTCATAATATCTGAAAATGATGAATTGTGTTATTGTTGATTGAGTAAGCTAATTTAACTAAAAATAATGAATTGTGTTATTATTTGATTGAGTAAGCTAATTTAATGATTTATTAGTTAGTTATAAATTTAGCTAAGGTAATTAATCAGAACTTACTAAATAAATTAAACTACAAATTAATTAAAGTTATTACTTTAAGTTATTAACTAATAAAACATGGCTAATTAACAAATTTTAGGGATAATTGCCATTTAAATCATAACTTTTTGTTGACTTCTGGTCAATCCCATAACTTTTGAAACTGGAAC
>JAYDZE010164005.1:0-22022 GCA_034509125.1 Monilaria moniliformis | reverse complement strand
GGATCCCTTGATTTTAGGGAGTGGAGAGAACGACCATAATGGTCAGATTACAATATTGGCCTTGTAAGTTTTAAAAATGGCAAGTATGGATTATTTTATAATATTCTATTATTACATGTGGCAATTTATAAGCCATTAGATTATCAAAATCAATGATTGTTATTTGGTTTTAGTTCTCATGGAAGATGTGAGTTCTTATTTGATTACTAATATATATATATATGTGTGTGTGTGTGCGCGCGCGCGCGCGCGTGTCTGTCAATGCAATTGACTTATAGATTAAGTGCAAATCAATTATAGGTGCAATTATTTGAACCCAATCCTATATATGTAAATATTCAAATGAGAGCTCTTCTTATATTATAACTATTTTAAGTTTTTAGATCGCACTCATTTGCGATAGATGCATCTTTCTTATTGAATGAATACAAATTTGGGTTCAAATCATATACGGTGCAAAAAAATTATTCTTACATGTTAGTTTTAACTGCGAATACAATTACTTTATAAATCCAATGCAAGTATTCTCATATTCTCATTTTAAAAATATTTTGTAATATAACCAATCCCTATATTATGTCATTCTAGACCAAACATCTCCTTACGATTTTTGCCAATAAATATTGGTGGAAGTGGAACCAATATAAAGCTACATAATTTTTCTGCATGTCATTCTACCAAAGAAAAACTGTAATTTTATACTTTTTATATTTAGTCCCTAGATTTCTTAAATAATGAAATTTCACAACTCCTACATACTAAATAGATAATCTATTTAAGAATAAACTCTATATAGATATAAAATTCATGGTCCCAACTTGGAACCGACTATGAATTGGAATGAACTCTAAAATTTTCATAATTAATATTTTTTCAGGTTCCTCCTTAAAGAAAAACACCTTAATTTAGGAATAAATAGTAATATATATAGTAGATTAAAAAAAATCAAAGATTGTCTGTGACAATAACTTATTTTTTTGTTGGTAACTATCTATTTTAAGTTGTGTGAGCTACTGCGTGTACTCAGTAGCTCGACCACATAACTATTTTTCTTATTAAATCCAAAATATCTACACCACTTTAAATTATTGAGTTAAATATTTCAATTTGATCATATATATACATGTACAATATTATGTTTGTTAAAATTCTTCTAAGTAAATGTATTTGGCTTTATATATTTTAAATGTATTTTAAAATAATAATAAAACCTTACACCTTGTTTTAAGAATAACTGCCATTTATATATAATTTTTCTAGTCTCAATGATATTCCTTTATGGAGATTTTACCGTGCTATACTTCGCAGTAGTATTGAATTTAATCAATGACAACTCTCACAAGAGAAAGGGGCAATCTCGTCATTTGAGATCCTGATTAATATATCAGGTCTGTATCTTTGTCCTCAGCTGGATCAAGAAAATCCGTTTAACTTCTTTGTCAAGTTGGAGAATAATTTTTAATTAAAAATAACAAAATACAGTTAATTAAATAAAATAAAGCGACCTCTTCTTTCCATCCTCTTCTCTCTCTGCCACATCTCGTCATTTGGTGTGCGTTTGCTGAGAGAAAGAAAGTTAGAGCGAGAGAGATGTTGAGACATAAATATTCATATTCATACAAGAAGACATCTTTTTAATTATAAAAAAAAAAAACTTGTTTTTAGTTCTTCTCTCTTTCGAGAAGGCGATTGCAGAGAACAACAGCACTCTCCCATTAAGAGCAACAAAGAGATAGAAAAGGAGAGAAAGAGAAAGATAGAGAGAGAAACGACAGCCTCAGAAACAACAGACAGAGAGAGAAAGAAAAACAATTCAAGATTCAAGAGTGTTGTTTTTTCCCTTTAATTTTATCTTTTCTTTCTTTCTAGAATCCCACAGAAGAAGAAAACGATGTCTGAGGCCTTCCCACCCTTTTACAGCCTGCAAACTATAAGAGGTATGTACATGTTTACATGAATTACTAAAGTTGAATTCTTTTTCATATGTTAAGGACATCAAATTCAATTTCTTTTTTTTTTTTACAAAAGAAAAACTTCTCGTTAATTGGATGCTTTCGCTTTTACTCCTGAGTTCCCTTTTTATTCTTCTCTTTTTCATTTCTCCTTGATTCTTTTTTTTATCTCTCTATAATGAAATTAGAATTTCCGATCATATCTTGAATTTTTGTGTATGGATCCATTGGAAAACCAAGTAGCTAGCTGAACAGAGAGAGAGAGAGAGGAGAGAGAAGGAGGTGGGCTTGAAGAGGGTGCTTGAAGAGATAGATGATGATGAAGATAGAGATGGTGATATGGGAATAGCAACACCAAAACTGCCTCCGGTTACCTCTCAGACCAAAGGCTACAATTCTCTCCAATTCGCGGACAAGCAAAACCTCTCAATTTCTATGTCCCAAGATTATCATCAAGGCATGTACAGTTTCTCGAATGGATTCGAGAGATCACAGCAGGAACAGCAACAGCACCATATAGGCCAGCAGATCCGCCGCGATAAGCTCAGGGTCCAAGGCTTCGAGCCCCCACCGCCGCCCCTCGTCGGTATGGAGGAAGAGGAATCCACCGGCCTCCCCGTCTACGAGACCGCCGGTATGCTATCCGAGATGTTCACTTTCCCATCCGCCGGCGGCGCCGCCACCGCCACCGAATTGCTCGAGAGCCAGATTCTGCAGAGCTACCGGAATCCGAGGGCGGCGGATTGGTTCCCGCAGCGGCAAGAGATGGCTGTAGGCGGAGATGTAGGCGAATCCAAGACCCATCATCATCATCATCACCACCATCAACAACATCAGATTCCAAGCACTAATGCCGATTCAGCAGCGGCCATGCAGCTTTTCCTGATGAACCCTCAGCAGCAGCCGCGGTCGCCGTCGCCGTCGCCTTCTCAGCCGCCGCCTCAATCCACCTCTTCCACTCTCCACATGCTGCTACCACACCACTCCTCATCCGCCGCCGCCTTCCACGGCGGCGGATTCGGGCAATTCACGTGGCTCCCGAGCAGCGGTAACGTGAGCAACCCTAGCGAGATCCCCGGTGTCGTGGAAGGGCAAGGGCTCTCGCTGTCGTTGTCGTCGTCACTGCAGCACCTGGAGGCGGCCAAGGCCGACGAGCTCAGGATGGGGGACGGCAACATGCTCTTTTTCGGCCAAGGCGGCGGCGCGTCAACTCCGGCGCAGTACCATTTGAAGAACCTCGGCGGCGCCTTGCATTTGCAAGGCGGCACCGGGATGGCTTCCTCCCATGGCACGGTGAATATGCTCCGGAGTTCTAAATACGCTAAGGCGGCGCAGGAGTTGCTGGAAGAGTTCTGCAGTGTTGGTAGGGGCCATTTCAAGAAAAACAAACTCCGGATGCAGAATACCAACGACGGAAACCCTAATTCCAACCCCAATGGTGGAAACTCTTCGTCTTCCTCTAAGGATAATCCTCCCTTATCCGCTGCGGACAGGCTTGAGCATCAGAGGAGAAAGGTCAAACTATTATCTATGCTTGACGAGGCATGTATTCTCATCTCTCTCTTGGTTACTTAATTTAGTCCATTGTTTCCACCGTGCGGAAAACTCCGGCAAGTTTCCGCCATTATTTTATTGCCGGCTGGCGGAGTTGTTTAATTAATTCAAATTAAAATAAAGTTTTTCTACTTGTACCTACCATACCTCAATATTAAGATAATTAGTGGCGTGTGATTAGGGCAAACAGGATTTTCATTTCATTTAGTGTGAGAACACGAGTGGCTAACCACTCTCACTCTCTCTCAATCCAAATTGATCCAACACCAAAAACTGGTCTTCCATCTGTCTGGGAAGGTGATAGTGAGCCATCACACCAAATTTAATGCGTACATGTCCTTAAAGCATCTAATTTTTTTTCATTAAAAAAAATTCACCATCTATTTCACATGTATAGTAGTTGACTTGACACCTGAATTTTTTTTCTTTTCTTCCTCATATTATTATAAATACATATATATGAACAGTTTGTATCCTTGGCCGTATCGGGAAAAGAGTATATTCTTCCTCCCTCACATCAGCAATCATTTATCCGGACAAAAGAACCTCTGATTTCACGCACAATTATATGCAAATTTCTTGACCTCTCACGTTAATGGGCATGCAGGTAGACCGAAGGTACAACCACTACTGCGAGCAGATGCAGATGGTGGTGAACTCATTCGACATGGTGATGGGGTTCGGAGCGGCGGTACCCTACACCTCCCTCGCCCAGAAAGCGATGTCCCGCCACTTCCGCTGCCTCAAAGACGCCATCGCCGCCCAGCTCAAGCACAGCTGCGAGCTCCTCGGAGAGAAGGACGCCGGCACCTCCGGCGTAACAAAAGGCGAGACGCCCCGCCTCCGGATGCTCGACCAGAGCCTCCGGCAGCAAAGGGCGTTTCACCAAATGGGAATAATGGAGCAGGAAGCATGGAGGCCGCAAAGGGGACTCCCTGAGCGATCGGTCAACATTTTGAGGGCTTGGCTTTTCGAACATTTTCTGCACCCGTACGCTCTCTCTCATCTCTCTCTCTCTCTGGACTTTATTATGGGATCAAGTGAAGTAGCTAGATTAATAATCAATCACCAAAGAAATGATTATTGCAGAATTCTATGATAAGACAATATTACTACTGTTCCAACTTTTCCTTTTCTTTATTCTCTTTTTCTCTCCTTGTGATCGTCGTTTAAAGAGACTGTGTGATTGCCAGTGCCCTGATGTTGTCCCTTCACCTCCAAAAAGCTGATAAAGCCCTCACTCTCCCTTCCCTTTCATCACCATTTTTTTCTTCTCTCCTGATTCACAATAATAATTAATCAAACTCGACTAGTTATTAACAAAAGTAGTACGTTTTATTCATGCAACTTCTCTCTCTAGACCCCTAACATTGGCATGGAAATGAAAAAACACAGAAAAGGATCGGTCATGGGCAGCGAGAATTCTTGCGTCAAACTTATACTAAAATATAACTATCACTAGATTTACACCTGCGCATTACAGAGCTAGATAGATGGTACAAAAAGTAAATTATAATTTGATTTAATTTATATTAAACCTTATAATTTAGTATGAGACAAAATACGATAGGTACATACATATACAGTGAAAAAGAAAGCAGAGCGTGCAGCAATCCGCTTTACTCATCTGCTCCTTCTGCACCATTGCTGCAACTGTTGTATATGATCTCTCTCTCTCTCTCTCTCTCCCAGACTGCCACGCCCCATGCAGAATTTTTTTAGAAAAAATAAAAAATGGATTTTAAATTGTTTAAAGTAAAATAAAATAATAATAATAATAATAGTAATAATGAAAAACGAACGTATGTGAATTTGAATATATCGACTAACACAATGCATAAAGGTTGGGCGTCCTTTTATCTGATTTAGGTAAGAAGTTGGAATCTAATGTCCTTTTCTTTTTGGTCTCTATCTCAGGTACCCAAGCGATGCAGATAAGCATCTGTTGGCCCGACAGACTGGTCTATCAAGAAACCAGGTAATGCCTTCATCTTCATTTTTCTCTAGCTAATCATTTTTTCTATTTTTTTCTAAATAAATATTAGGATTTTTATTTTATTTCTATTTTGTTTTTGGGGTTATTGGGGTTGGGGTGGTGCTGATCCCAGTAAAAAATGTAGGCAGTAGTAATGGAGATTTGTTGCATAAGTTATTATTTTATTCTGCTTTACGTTGAAGAAAAGCCAAGGTTATTTTTTTGGCACCTTTTATTGTATCTTTGGATACTTTTCCCCAAAGACATAAATTCTGAAACAGATCAAAAACCGCTGCCAATAGTAAGTGCAGTGTCAAGTACAGAAGAGTGGGACATGAAAGTTTGCAGCTTTCAATCTATCTCTCTCTCTCTCTCTCTCTTTAGATTTCTCTCTATCTCTCTCTTACGTCCAGAACATTTAATGTGGTTCAACCTTTCATGCTGATGAAAACTGTACTGGGACCTTAGATTTAAGGCAAGATGTTATCTAGCTTTTTCTTGTTCCACTTATTCACAAACATAAAAATGCAAAACAATAAACCGGGATCATCAATGTTATATGGAAAAAGATACAAAACGGAATCTCCTAGAGGAATTATTCAAAATATATATTTTCTTTGATAAATTAGATGCATGCTTTAAGTGGTCTCTACATTATTAATCCCATAAACCCTAGACTTAGTAGTTGGGTGTTGGATATTCTGCTAGCTTTTTATTCTGCAACTGTATCAAAATAATGAAATGTTGAACTAACAACACATGCATATAATTTGTAGTATTAGTTAGCAATGGAACAAGTGATAAGGGACAAGAGGATGATCTTGTATTATATTTTATGTAAAATAGCAATATATACATAGAACAAGTTGCGAATTTTCATCATAGGTCGTCAATTAAGTATAGTGTTATTTATTTAAGAATTTAGGTATTTTAATGTTTGCGTTTGTCTTTTCCTCAGCTGATTTTAGGACGTAGCTAGCTGTGTAATAGTAACAACATTAAATTCATAGTCTGGGATCATTATTGAAATTTTTATCTAGATTCTCTGTCTGTACTATGAATCATCATAAATTATATGTCCTGTATCATGTTGTACAAATAAATTTAACATGTAGTGATATATAAAATAAAGATTCAATACTAATTAAATGCAACTACAATGTTATGTGCATTATTGGTCCCAATTCACACATGTGCTGATCAATTCAGAATAAGAGATGAAACTGTCGTGTTATGCATTTCGTCGAGGACTAAGGTTTTAATGAGGCTCGGCACCTGTGTTGCAGGTATCGAACTGGTTCATTAATGCGAGGGTCCGGTTGTGGAAACCCATGGTGGAGGAGATGTACCAGCAAGAAGCCAAAGACGAGCCTGGCAACGAGCAAGAACGGGACCAAAGCAGCGGTAGCGCACAGACTCCAACGCCTACCACCGCCACCACTTCCACCACCACTCCTCCTCCTGCCAAGAGATCCGAGAACAGCAGCACTGCACAGGAAAACGACCCTTCATTCATTGCAATTAATAGGCAGTGCTACACGGATAACCAGGCCAACAACGGCGCCTCCATCTCTGCCGCACCCTCTTCCTCGGCGGCGCGTACTTTTCCGGCCATGCACGAGGCCAATGCTTGCCGCGACATGCAACCGGCGGGGAATGCTGATAATATCGGATCCACGCTCATAAGGTTTGGGACGAACGCCGGTGACGTTTCGCTCACGCTAGGGCTACGTCACGCCGGAAACTTGCCGGAGAAGAGCCCCTTCTCTGTTAGAGATTTTGGGGGCTGTTAATTAATTTTTTTTTAAATACCGGTGCTTTTAATAAGAAATTAAACACTTGTCGCTTTTTCATATTTCTTTCTTCTTCTTTTTTGTCTCAAGTTAGTTCTTTTTTTCTTTTTCTTTTTCTTTTCTCTCTCTCTCTCTGCCCGCGAGAAACATATAATGAGAATGGTAGAAACTAATGATAGCAAGGTTTACGAGGTTTATTATAATTGTATAGTTGAAAGTTTTGCACCTTTATTTTTCCTCTTCTGGTATTTGAAGGATACCTGCAAACCTTGTTTTTCTATTTTAATGAAAGTTATATGATATTAGTATGTCACATTGGGTTGCTTGAGATCTTTTTATTTGCTATGAACTCATTTCAAGATTATCTCTGAGCAAAAAGGAGTCATTATAATTATTTTGTATTATAGCCATTTTTCCTATCTCTATTTTGTTATGGTAAAATTGAGTGAAATGTAACATCCACTTGAAGAAAAAATAAATAATCAACGAGTGTTAACATGCATGCAGTTTCACTAATTAATTAAGGTCGACGTACATAACGTTATTTAATTTGCACTTTAGAAACCCAAGTGAAAAAGGAAGTCCTATTTCATCACTGCATGCACAGATCAATAGTTTGAACCATTACATCTTAGATTATGAAGATTACGGTTGATTCATTACCTTGCTGCATAAATTCATGATCATAAGTTTGAATCTCATAGGTGACAAAATTTTCAATTTTTGAATTAATACATATACTCGACGAATGCATATATATTCCATAGCGAATTCATAGTTTGTAATTTATAGTTCAAAAGGAATCTATAACCTAACCCTACCTATGTGGGTATAACAAAATTTTGCAAACAAATTGATTTAATTATGTTTCTCCAACAACAAACAAATATTGCTTAGAGCTTAGAGAACATATATGCAAAGGAACAATTACATTTTACCAAATTGATAATTTGTTCCTGTGTAACTTAGAAACCCTTTAAACAACGACATTTCTGCCAGAAAATATTGGTGCTATTCATTATAAGGTTCTGCCAGAATTTATTTCCAAAGGGCTGCCGTAGCCTGTAGGCCATCATGTCTGAGACATAGGCCAGTTTCAAAAAAAAAAATGAATTATATATATATGTGCTTTCCATTTCTTTATGGTAATAAAATAAAATGTCGTGTCACTTTCCCCACGCGGGGTGTAATAGTAAATGAGCAATAACTATTTTACCTATCTTTCACTTGACATGAAACGGTCGACTGTAATTCATTTAATTTAAGGCGGTCACTCAGTAATTCTGCTCTTATATTTGCGAATTATGAGTAGTGCAAGTACATTTAATTAGTACCATCATATATATTGTTGACGAAAATATAAAAATTTGTTAGCATTCAGAAGAAATGCTTAATATTTGTCATAGTGTGGTGTCTATCTTGGGATAAATTTACATTCTTATTTACAGCTCGTCAGCCACAACAATAAGCATTTGAATATTTCAATTCCAAATTAATTATAGGTCTAATAGTAAAATGAATTTCTGACTATCGCACATATTTCAATTCTTAATTTCTTCAACTATTGATTTTAATCGATTAACACTCAAGTTGTAAGAAACTATGTAAATCTATTCACACACAAATTCTCGGGTACGTAGGGCTATCTCGAATTCGACATAAAAAATTATGTATAGAAATATAAAAAAAATCAAACTTTTAAATAAAATTCTGTATATCCACGTCAAGCCATGTCAAATCTGCCGCGATTTCATTCAGCTTTTGGGTACCGAAAATTTTGTCTCGGATAGATTTGTGTAGTTCCCCGTAATGTGATTATTAATCAGTCGAAGACAATATATAGTTCATATAGAATATATTTTGAGTGTTTATGGATGTCTGCCGTTTCGACGCCTCGACCCGTTGCCGGCACGGTCCTTCCCGCCTCGTGTGTGCGCAGCCTTGTGTTGGCTTCGGTTGTCCCTTTTGCGGCGGCTTGCATGCGAGACGGGCGAGTCCGTGCTGGCTTCGGGGCGCGGCGTCCCGAAGCCAGCACGGACTCGCCCGTTTTATACGTCCCGAAGCCAGCACGGACTCGCCCGTCTCGCATAAACACCGCCGAAGAGGTACAACAGAAGCCATAGACTTTATTATAATACTACACTATATGTACGCATGAATTGTCATCCATGTAAATTATAGATAAATTTAGAAAGTAAACAATAAGTGAGGAAGAGGAGGAAATGAAGGTTATAATTCTGATTGAAATGAATAGTGAAATGTTTGTAATAAATGTTAGTAATTTGTTTGGTGGGGCAGCATCTAGGGATTCCCAGCACTTTGTATAATTATCTAATGCCTAAAAGAATGTCCCAAAATTATATAATTGTGTGTAATAATGGTATATTTTCAAAAGCAGCCATTAATCAGAACTCAACTAACTGGAAATGCTGATTTCCGAGAAGTTGTGGACCACTTAATGCCTCAAAATGGTATATGATCTAGTATTCTATTTTGAGGTTATTGCTATTATATAGTTGTATGATTGATTTTTACTTTGAATAAGATAATTGTGTATATGTAATAATGTTTCTTTTATGATACTGCATTTTATTGGAATAATTAATCTGTTTGTGAAAATCTTATACGATCAAGAATTTAGATTAATTCACAATTTCTAAAAGAGAGAAATCTTTAACTATATATATATATCACCATAATGCATCAATGTTAATCTTATAGATACAAATTAATATCATTTGGTCCTCCCCTATATTACATATAGATATATATCTATATTAGGGGATATGGTAGTACCCAAATCTTAATTAAGTACTGCATAGTACTAAATATGGACTATTTATTGTGTTGATTTGGATGTTTCAGATTGAAACCACATGGATTCTACACAGTTCTTTAAAAATCGAACCGGATTGGTCGGTTCGACTGGTTCGGCTACGAACCGGTATGTTGTCCGATTCGATTCGGTCATAAAACCCGCCAATCTATTGAACCAGTGGGAACCAAAAAAACAAGCCGGTTCGGCCGGAAATCGGTGACAGGTTGAACCAGTTGTTTTATTTTTTAAAATTAATTTTAGTTTGTGTTTGATGGGATTTGATCTCTTAATCAAAGATATAAGATGTGATACACCTTATCCATTGGGCTACAAAATTTTTTATGATATTTTATGAACTTTAAATATTCTTATATATAAAACATCGAAGTTTTTATTAATTCGTGTTTGATACGCAATATCTCATAATTTTTACCAAACACATGATTATTTTTATCTACTTTTTTGTCAACTTCATCAGTTAATATTTTTAACTCTTGAGAAATTTGTGGTATGTTATAAAAGTATATGTAGAAATTAATTATTAACTTAAAAACGCATATGAAGCACGATGTGTTTAAATGTAAACAATTCTATCAAAAAGTAATAAAACACAAATTTAAAATTGATAAAATAATTCATATTTTCTAGTAAAATTGTAAAATTAAGAGGCTATTTAATTTATGTATAAAATAACTAATTAATTTCATTGTTATTTATTTAATATATATTCAATTGTATCATTTACTTAATTTTATTTATATTTTCATTCATTATATATATATATATATATATATATATTAGTGTTTTTGTGTAATATATAGTTAATTATATTTAATCATTCACTAAATTTAAATATTTTTATACGATATATAATACCGATTAAACCATGAACCGGTAGCTTCGTCGATTCACTCACCGATCCGATTTTTAAAAAATTGACTTTGCATCTTCTTCTTTTTTCTTAATTATATATCGCGAGGTATGATTGTAATAAAACTGGATATGGAATATGAACAGTATTTATGCATTTTTTTATTTATCCGTATTCATGTTTTATGTCTAACGTTAAGCGTTAAAAATACGTTTATACCTTTCTTACCATTAAAAATTCCTCTAAAACTTAAAAAATGAATATCCATTGCTAAAAACATTTTTTTATGCTTAATGTTAAACCCCAAAAAAAAAAACATTTTGTTGAACATAAATATGTATATCATTGAACACAATAAAATATAAAGTTGAACACAAAGATACATAAATAAATTCAAAAAAAATATAATTTTTTGGGGCTGCTTTCTCTATACAAAAAAAATGCATATGTTAAACTATAAAAATGCAAATTCAAAAAAAATACAATTGGTTGGAACTGGTCTCTTTCTATTTTAATGGAATTTCATCATGTACGTAGAATATATCTATATGTTTTATGTTAAACACATAAAATATATATTATTAAACAAAAACATACATAATGTCGAACACAAACAAATATAATGTTGATCATTAAATATGCATAGGTATGCACACACTTTTAAGATAATGCCCCTATCATATTTCTAAAAAAATCATAATTTATCTAAATCGTCTAAATTTTCACTATTAATAATCATAATTGAATAGTCCCCATCTCCCATGAGAACAGGCTTTAAGGTCAAGACATGAATGTTAAGAAATAAGTAATTTATAATATAATAGTATAGATAAAGTAACTTTTATCGGAGATGTACTTGTTCAAAAAGTAATATATAAAATTAAGAAAATAGGGGATACAGACAAAATAAGTGAGGCCACAATGACATATGATATAAGTAATGAGTTATATTAGAGTGTTTGTCATGTATTCAATTTTCATTTTAAGTAGTGACCTATTGAAATGAAACGTTCAAATGAGATAATATGGTCTATTAAAATTTCATGAACTATAGAAAGCATGTGCATTAGGGGAAAGTAAAAAAGAAATGTTTGAAAATTTGTAAGCATTAAAGAGTTTTGGTGGGCCCTTGATGAATTAGATATAGGGCATGAATGTGGGCCCTGATGTTGGGCTGGCAGACATGACAACTGATGTTCATTGGGCCTCAAGGCCTTCTTCACGCCTTCATTTTTTTATTTTTATTTTCTTAATATATCAAAAACTTCAACACGATGATGAAGTGAAGTTCCAGTCTTCATCGTAAAATATACTCCATCCGTCCACCAAAAATAGTCTTATTTTTCTATTTTGGTCCGTCCACCAAAAATAGTCTCATTCCATTTATGAAAAATTTCTCACAACACAACACTCATAAACATCAATTTATTTACAACTTATACCATTAGAACCCACCATTTTTTAATCTCTCCAACCACTTTTTCTTTCTCTCTCTCCTACTTTATCAATTATTTTTTCTCTCTCCAATCACTTTTTCTCCATATCTCTATTACTTTACCAATTGTGCATTAAAACATGTGACGTCCACCAATGAGACTATTTTTGGTGAACGGATGGAGTATATACTTATCCATTCCACCATGAAGCATAGTAGAGAACACAAACTTGTGCAGCAAAGATAGGAGAAACTTAATCTGCAATTTCATGACTTTGTATGGAATGGAGTGACTAGCACTATTGCTACCACATGCTTATTACATCAGTCTTGTTATTAGTTAGTCAGTTTAGTATATCTCAATAGGTGTTATAAATTAGCTATCGGTATTCAAATTTGGATCATATCACAAAAATTGCATTTTCATTATGATATGAGAAAATTATAAAGTTTTATTGAGAGAGAGGGGTCGTGCTTGGTCTACTGAAGGTGTTCATCTAGCTCGACTTAACAAAAAGTGTCAAAGTGAAACAAATTTAAGCTAGATCTCATTGAGCTATGAACTTGTCATTTGTTAGTTACTTAGATTGAATTGTGCTTCAACTTCACACCAAAACCAAAAAGTCAAGAAAACCGCTTCCAGTATGAATGATCAGTACTAGTGAATAGGATAGAATTTAAGAAGGGACTCCCCCCTTATATTCTCTTTTTTCCCTTTTTTCTAATTTAGAATAAGGGATGAAAGAGAAAGAATATAAAGTGGATTCAACCTCTGCGAGACTCAGAAGCTATGATTTTATGTTCCCGTTTCAAAATTTATTGGATTGACCAGAAGTCGACGAAAAGTTATGATTTAAATGACAATTATCCCATTAAAAAACTCAAAGTAAATTATCAAATTATTTACTGATGAGATCCACGTAATTCAGAGACAAGTGTAAATTAAAAAATTCAAAAAACAAAAACTCCATATCTCGAAAAAGAAAATGATGATCATGGTCTGCAATGCAAGGCAAAAGAGGACCACATTACCATTATCCATGCAATGAAATTAAAAGCTGTCAAGATTGGATTTTGAGTTCTTTCAATTTATTTTTATTTTTATTTTTTTCTTCTTCAACACAAAAATCAAGGACCATATTCTGACAGATCTTTCTTTCAACAATATCAAACAGCATTAAATATATCAATTCTGGTGTTGCTGGCCAGCCTACATTGAAGTATTAGATTGACCATTTTTAAATATTAGATCTATGTTTTAATAAAACAAAGCTCAAGATATTGTCAAACAATTTAAAAAGGCTTACAAACTCTAGCTAAAGCATCTTATAAATTAATTTAAATATTTTTAAAAATTCAAGCATCAATCTCCTAGAGTGGGGGGCTCACCTAGACAACCTACATTGAAAAAACAAAAACCACTTTTCTGTGTTTGCCCCTTTTCTAACCAAAGAATTGACTGAAATTAATATGTATAGTATAGATATATATATTTTCAATTATTTTATAATATCAAAAAAATAAAAATAAAGAATAATATGTATAATATGTTTATACAAGATTGCAACAGTATGTTTTCGGCATTTGTGTGCCCAAGACCAAGAGTAGCATCAGTTTGAGGCACAATCCAGTCAATCCAGTGCATCCACTTAATTAAATCTTAATTAAAAACTAATAAATTTTAATTAGAGACTAATGAACCCTAATTAAAAATTTAACTATGGTAGATTCACTGTACATCTAATTGCACACTTTGTTGAACAAGACTTGGAAGATGCATGAATCAAGGCTAAATTAGAGGAAACAAAAGCATCTGCATTATGCGAAAACCAAACAGAAAATAATACATTGAATTCATGGCAGTAACTGTAAGCTACGTTGGATTCCTCTGCTTAAGCTCCAATCCATCACTGAAACCATCTTCACACTCACAACACCTTAATAAAGCCTTCCCCTGCAATTCGAAGCCCCACATTCGCAACGGCATCCTTCTCCAGCCGACAGCTTATATCGGAAATCATACGTCAATTCCTCACCCAAAGCTATCTGCTCCCAACATACAAGCAAAAATCAATGGCGTAACATTATGCATCAAATACGGGGGATGATGACCAAATCAGAGTGCTTACATCACGGCTGGCATAGAGACCGATATGTGCCAGCTTACTGTCCATACTTTCTATTAGAACTTGATGATTCACGAGATTGGGCGAACAGCTAACAACAGTACACAACAATGAACAAATTAGCAAGCAAGCCACCTGCGGAACTAAACATCATCTATTTTGCAAATACTTGTGACATTTCAATGAAAAGTAATTGCTTAGTACTTTCTACTAGTCATTCAAAGGATTTTACTTTTATTGTGTAAATATATCCATCAAATGACATAATATCTACAAACTGGGTTGCAGGTTTCTCTAACATTCTATTTACGCATAGAACCCAATAACCGAAAAACAGATCAAAGAATGGAACAATTCTAAGGTCTTCCCAGAAACTGCAATCAGACCAAACAAGAAAAGGTAGAAAACTATGGAATAATATAAATAGACAAACCAAAGATTTTGCATAGCATTAATCGCATTTATGAGCTTTTCATAGTGAAAACCATGTAACAAAGTGATTAAAGTTGATAAGTCACTTCGACAAAATTGCAAGATTCAGCATTTAGCCTTCTCTTCTAGACATCGTGATTCAACATTTCAGGCATTCCACATTCACAAATCAAGCAGTTGAACTAGAAAAGGTCTATACAGAATACGAGGACTACTTCAATTAGTAGAAATTACAGAAAGTCTCCATGTAACAGAAATCACAATGAGTATAAAAATTATAAAAGCACATCTTAGAATTCTTGCCTCACCTGTGGTTAATGTAACGAGAAACATTTCCATAATTTGTGGCATCAATCACATAAGATACCTGCCCTTCCATTAATCTGCTCATGTCATTGATGCGAGCATCAATCTCATAAAAATATCTGCAACCTTCTGTACTATACCTGCTTTTCCAATAACAGGGAAAGTGGAACATATATCAATCATAAACAAGAAAATATAAAATGTTAGTACATGACAAACAATACCAAAAAGATCAACTGAACAGAAATTCACGCACCTGCTGCGTCTCTCGTTTGCTTCCTTTTCATCTATAACCTCACCAATGTACTCGCACACAAATGAACCACAAGGAATTGCTTGCCTAGCCCTTACTGCCCAACCCTGCAGTGCAAAAAGCAATTTATGTTTAGTTTTACCTCCTGAGATAGTGACCTTGTGATTGATAGCTTGACAGAATCAATTACATGGATATAAGATTTGAAATCAGGAAATGGGAAGAAAGATGATTTATATTAACTTTCATGATGAGGTGTAAATTATCTGTTAGGACATTGCGCTCATATCTATTTGGAATGTGCATTACACTATTCATTCTTACAGAAAACAAAAACCATTTCAGATGGTTACCTTCCTCTCCGTTTTAAATATTTCCAACTTCACTTGCACTCCATTTTGCAAAACCCTGTTCTGGCAAGCTCTGCTGCAACTGCACCTCTGATTGCACTCGTAAACAAGATAACCCTCCTGATGACATGGGAAAAAAAGTCGTTTTCTTTTAACATGCTATTTGAAATGTCAGTTAAGCTAACAGTTCCATTAGCAGGCAGATTAGATACTCATTCGTAGAGTGCAACTGGATGGCATTATATCAAAAGGATATAATGACATGTTGATCCATAAAGATTTGATACTTATTTGTGAAACTACAATTGGATGCCATTAGGATTAGGAAAAAAAAACTTTAGAGAAATGTTGGGACCACAATGATTGTTTCATTATGTGACTATTATAATATCACAAAGAATATAGAACCATGAACTCCATTTCATATATTGGTGAGTGGCTGAGCGCAAAAGAAGTTTAAACTAGAGTGTTTGTTAGATCCAGTCACTGCAGTTTACACAAAACGACAACTTTTGGGTGAATTTGCGTCTGCTTGTTCTGCAAATATTGTACCTAAGAAAATATTTTGAAATGGTTCTGGACCAAGTAGTCTGATGCAAACCTTATAACAACAATGAAAGCTTCACCAAAATCCGGACCTCCAGAATAATTTGATAGGCAGGTTTACAACAGTATTCTACATTCATAATCAACTTGCATAAAGAAAATATAGAAAGCATCCAAATTAACTTGAAGAATTAGCACTGTTTCCAAAACAATTACCCCTCCACAAGTATGAAGGAAAATGCCAGAGTATCTAAGATCAGGTTATGCATGAAAGTTTATGAGTTCTGGGAAGAAAATGCTCTGTACCTCCAATATAATGCAGCCTCTCTCATCATACGGAAACCTTCCGTGCATAGGCTGTCCGTAGATATCTTTTGAATCTTCATAATCATTGCCAAAAAGATACACGTGATCGCATGTTTCAGAAGAACATGTTGAATGAGCACAAGCACACCCCAATTGCGAACTCTGTGCATCAAGAGACATGACCATTATCAAGTTCTTTGCCTGGTTTCAATTAAGCCACAATACGGCTTCATTGACCACAGTAAATGACTTATAACTCATTAGCATAGAACAATCAAAATGAAACATGAGATACTCCAATCTAGACAGCTTCTCATGTGAAGTATAATCAGAATTCATGGTAACAAGTAGGGTAAGAATATTGAAATTTGAATATTTGATTATCTCTGAGCTGTTATCAACATTGTATTTCCCACAATGAAGTATTTGTAAGTATGAAACATCCCCCTATTTAGGTCCAAAAAAACATGTGACCAATGTTTATAGAGCAACGAATGCATATCCTAAATGGAAGATAATTCCAGGTGACTAACTACTCAATTAAATAATAAATTTCCAGAATTTTTACTGTTGTCTTTTAGAGGATGCGACCATCTGTAACTTTTAGGACCTACTGAAAAACTGAAGAAAAGTTATCTTTTATTTGGAAGACCAAACCACACCGAGGTCAAAATTAGCAAGAACAATAACAAAGGAAATTTAAGATACCTCTGATTCAAGAACAAGGGATTCATCAAGCAATGGCTTTCTAACATAAGTAAAGCTTTCCCAAGGAAAGGAGTACTCTGTAATTTGCCCATCAGGCCCCTCAGCATTCAAAATATTTTCATCCACCACACAAGCTATTGGCACGGGTTCTTGTCCAAAACTTATGTCATCACATAAAATAACATTTTTCTCAGAGAGATCCATGGAAAACTGCCAGGAATCAATAACACAATGACATTCATCCAATGTCCATTCTGAACTCAAAAGGTTAGGTACAGGAGAACTTCTAGTCTTGAAAGAGTTGTCTGATGATGGCACCAGCGGAGACAACAACGGAAACCTAACACTTTCCAAGCACCCTTTAGGACAAATAAAATCATACTGGTGCCATTCAACTATAATATTATGCTCACTGCATAGTTTGGCAGCTTTTAGGTACAGCCTTTCAGGCAGGACTCCAAACTTTTCCTCGAGTGAAGCTTGCAGACTAAACTTACAACAAGCTGAGCTGGCAATTGACAGAATTTCTGAATTATTGGGCTGCAGTTTTGTCTTTTTTATTTCAGAAATCAGTATCTTAGCAACAGCAGAGCACTGAGAATCTGCCAATCTACCAAAAGTAGCAGCATCTGGTACAGAAGATTGCACCACGATTTCCATTGGGACAATAGAACTCGACGCCTGGATACGCTTCTTCAAATTTTGCACACTCCTATTCCTAATCTTATATGATGCTGAAGTCAAAGCCTTTCTAAATCCGGGACGAGTCAGTCTACCTGATTTCAGCTTCTGGGCATAAAATTGAATACCCTTCTTTTTCAAGCGGGGACCACTGGAGGTTTGCTCTCCCATATGAGCAGCTTGATGATGGCGACCAAGATCAGGTAGCAAATCAAATTTCAAGCCACAAAACCTGCAAATGAATCTCCGGTTTACCGACTGATTATCAAACTTTGCATGTTCTACGGAACCTAAATCGTTTGCCTCTATTTTGTGCCATGAACTGGTATCTTGCTGTTGAGCAGTACTTGACAAACCCAAATTGGAGGAATGAACTGAGAGCACATGCAACCATAACTCATCTGGATTCCCAAAATGACTGCCACATGGAATACACTGCAAAAGCATGCACTGCTCGACAAACTGCACATGATGCCGCTCTTGCACATGAGCTTCCAAAATCTTTCTGTTGGTAAAAGAATCCAGGCAAATTGCACACACATAGCCCCTAAATAGCCATTGAGCTTCTTTCTTGTGGCTATCAATCCAGTGCTTTCCAAGTGCTTGGTCATCAGTAAGAGTCTTTGAGCATATTTTGCACTTGACCACAGTTTCTTCACCACTATCTTTAAGCATCTGCACCTGAAGCGGTACCAAATCTTCAATGGTTGATGAAGCTTGCAAGCTTTGACCATCTCCGAAATCCCATAGCTTCTTTAACCTCTCCTTTTCATTGAAGACCAATTTCATTAGAAATTCCCCTACTCTGGTGTCTTTGGAAGCTTCAGCAATGGCCCATTGGAATTGTACTTCCTTAGGTACTGGATTTCTCAAAGATAATATGCTTTTTAAAAGCCTGTAGAAAAGTTCACATGCTTGGTGTAATTGCAATTTTTTCTCCCTTGACTGACAATTTTTAAGAAGCTCCATGAACACTTCCTTGGAAACTATTCTACTCTTTCCATTTCTTGCCCGTTTAAGCCAGCTTGGTATATGTTGATCACAGTATAGGGAATGCCTTTTGGGACTCTCAAGACAGGGTTCACCAACCTGGGGCCATGAACCTATGCACTGCACCGTTTCATCGCTAGGCGGGGTTTGTTGAGGATGCTCGGTCTTCTGACTGACAGTGCTTTCTTGAAGGTGGCCTTTTCCCCTATCCAACAACAGTGGGTCTAGATAGGCAGGAATTTCATCTTCTCTGGAAAGAACCAATTTAGTAGGACCTGTACCCTCTGGATACATAAGATTTTCTTCACATTTTCTTTTAAGTTTATTAACAGGAGATGCGATGTTTTTTCCATCATGTGGCCTGTGTTTCTTGCAGAATGAAGAACCAATTAGAGCTCTGTGCTTGCATTTAGTTCCGAGCACTGTGGTACCTCCACACATTGGGGAGTCAGCGGGAGGTGTTACTTCAGCTTTAGCAGAATTGCCAATGAAACGAGAGGACAGATGCACACAGCAGTATACATCTCCCTCACTGGCATACCTCACACATTGTCTTCCTTTAGCTTCAATGAAAGCCATGCATTGTCGATTAAGATTTCCTGATTCTGAGAACTTCTGAGTAACAACACTGGAAGGAGTCAGATCCACCTCTCTAGTCTTAGTAACGGCCACATTTCCAGCCTCAACTACTGTATCGTTCCAACTATTAGCTGCACAACTAGTAGATACTGCTAGGGCAGCAACCTCAACGGGACTGTTTCTTTTTAAAGTTTCAGCATCTAATAATGCCGAATTTACATACCCATTGAAAAAGGAAGCATCAGTCTCAGCAGGAACAGATTGATGTGGACCAGACACATGTGTATCAGCACGACGAACCTCAAGCTTGGGCCTCTTCTTAGGCGTCTGAAGTTCCATGGTCATTGGGCTATCACTAACAGGTTGGTCCAAGGCCACAGCTGTAGATATAGGATGTGAAACTGAAAACCATTTCATAACCTCAGACTTCCAGCTCTTGCAGTCAGATCCCCCGTCCAACTGTGCTGCTTCACTTGATTGTAAATTTACTTCATTCCATAACATGGAGTCAGTCAATTCCTGAACAATAATGAGATTAAAAGAAAAATTATTAAAAAAAAAATTGAAGTTCCAGAAAAGGGTTACATCCTAGAACGTTCCATATGAAATGTCAGATGAGTTATCTAAATCTTCAAAGTAATCTTAATATTACATAGCAAACAATGACTGCTATTCTCCAACTGCAACATATTAAGACAAATTTTACATAGAAGGAGAACTTCATAACGCCAGCATATGTGCTCTCAAGAAGCCAATTCTATTATACCTAAACTTCTAGATCTTAAGACTAAGAGTAAGAAGGGTCTAAACATGAGAAAGTTCAGCACACCACCATCCCAAGTCTGGAAAGTATCAACATGGAATAAAATATGGAGATTAGAGAGTATCAAGTGGAAAACAATGCAAGCAAGCAGCTGTCTCGATGGGAAGTATACCATCATGACAGAAAGGAAACAACACAGACCAAGTAGGAAAATAGAACCTTACAGTTCGGGAATAAGTTGTTAGTTTCAAAAATTATCCACAACACCATACATAAATTGCTTTCCCATATCAAACAAGCATACTTCACAGACCAAAGTGAGTCAGAATCAAAGGTTTATTAAAGCTTCATAAGTACCTCTTTTAGCATTTCTATGCATTCTGCACTATTTGCATCATGACATCGTTGCTTCCAGGACTCCAAAGACTTGAGTAGCCAATCTGAAGCTATGCAACGCATCAGTAACATCTGGAAATTTAAAAAAAAAAAAGAGTGTTAAATATTGACTAAAAGCACCAGGTAAACTTGCATGGAAATTACATTTACTGAAAAATGAGCAGCATCTCAAGAAAATTAATCAGCATTCCAGATCAAGCTTTTGGTTCATTTGACTACTAAGTCCAACTATGGTTAACAGCAAAGCAGTAGAAGAGATAAAAGAGAGACTATTGAGTGTGTAGAACTAACAATAGTAAGGGGAGAGAAAGAGAGACCCCAACGACAATAGCAGCAGCAGCAACCACCACCCTCAAGTTAGGTTTTGTTATAGAAAATTAAAGTTTTCATCGATGTTTAGAAGCACCACCCCTCAAATCAAATGATCCAGAAACAGCAAAACAAAAGATAAACTAGCTCCTCAGACCCTAGATATGGACTTTGATACATAGATAGCATTGATTGATCAATTCAGATGGTTGCTCAAAAAGTGAGACATGTCATGGACCTGAACTTAGATCATAATCAATGGAAGATAAATATGTAGATCAAAATATTATTATAATAATAATAATAATAATAATAATAATAATAATAATAATAATGTAATATTAGGAAAAATAATGTGGTACTCTGTTGTACTGAGGATAAAAGATGAGAATGATGAATGGTTGCTCAAAAGATCGTATACTAAAACATCAAAATGGAGTGAAATTTTACATTCTGGAGTTTCAAAAGCATCTTTCCAAGGTCCGAATAAGCTTTACAGCGGGAGGCCTCCATGGCAAAATCCTTCAAGACCATCACATCACGAGCACTCTCTATCAATGCCTATATTGCCATGAGAACATATTAGTAAAAAATAAACAAAAGTCAACAATAGAACTGACATTGGTTCATAGTTATAAGATACGCCTGCATCTAAATGGCAATGTATGTCATGAGACATATAAAAACCACGAATACATGACTGTGTTGGCTCAAAACTCAAAAGCAAACCTCACGGTTTAATTGGTCAAGAATATTTAGCATCCCCACAGCCAACTTCTGCATGATAAAACGACGAGCAAGTGTCAAATCTTTAACCATCTTTATACCAACTTGGTGCGTCTTATATGCAATGGGATTGGGAAATTCGTTGATTGGATG
>JAYDZE010163894.1:0-22026 GCA_034509125.1 Monilaria moniliformis | reverse complement strand
GAAATAAATATCACCGAGACCTCGTCTTTCAGTAATCAGCAAGAAAGACTTATCTCTCGTGAATCCTTTCAGTGCTACACCACACCAGTGTCTTTTGTTTACCAATGTTAGTAAATGTTTTGGACTGAGACTGCAACCTTTCATGATAGATGGCCAAAGTCTATCTAGGTTGTGAAACTTGTTTTTGTTTTGCCAGAAACCGACTGAGCAACTTTCAGTGATAATCTGATCACCACTCAGTATGTAATGCAAAGCCTTAGACCATTTTCGTAGTCATAATGATTTATATAATAAATTATATGAAAAGCAAAAACAATGTGACAAAATAATAATCTTCTCATTAATTTGGGAAATAAGGTTTTACAAGTACAAAGCAACTCAAAAGTTTCCTTCTCGTTACCCAACTCCGGGACTGACGCTTTAGTTTACCTTCTAAAGCTATTTTGACGACAACGATGTATTTTCTCAACATTATTAAATTACAGACACCAGAATAAGGGATTGTTTGGTGTATTTCGTTCGTAAGTAAGTGTATTTCTCGTTAAAATCCCAACTCCGGGAGTTACGCTTAGTTTACCTTCGACGACACAAAACTCGATTTGGTTGCTATTTTGACCATAACGATGTCGTTCTTCCACATTATTCCATTACATACATGATAATAACAGAGTTTGTTGTGGATTTCAGTCGTAGATATGCATATTGTTCGTTAAAATCGGAACTCGTTACGCTTCAATTGATATTCGGCGGTAGAAATTTGATTTGATGGCTATTTTGACGAGAACGGTGGCGTTCTTCGACATTATTCCATTACATACACCATAATAACGTAGTCTGTGTTGGATTTCAGTCGTAGATATACGCATTGTCCGTTAAAATTGCAACTCTAGGAGTTACGCTTCAATTGAGCTTCGTCGGTACAAACTCGATTTGCTGGCTATATTGACGAGAATGATGTCATTCTTCAATATACTTTTAAATACATCATAATAAGGGAGCATGTGGTAGATTTCATTTGTAGATATGCGTATTGCAACTCCGAGAGTTACTCTTCAATTTATCATAGGCGGTACAAACTCGATTTTAAGGATATCTTAACAAGAATGATGTTGTTCTTCAATATTATTAAATTACTTAGCCCACAATAAGAGAGTGTGTTTTAGATTTTGGTCGTACATATGCGTATTGCTTGTTAAAATCACAATTTCGGGAGTTACGCTTCAATCGAGCTTCGACGTTACAAACTCAATTTTTTGGCTATTTTGATGAGAACGATGCCATTCTTCGACATTATTACATTACATAAAACATTATAAGGGAGTGTGTGGTGGATTTAGGTCATAGATATCCGTATTTCTCTATAAAACTGCCACTCCAAGAGTACCCATTCAATTTAGCTTAGACGGTACAAACTCGATTTTGAGGCTATTTTGACGAGAACGATGTCATTCATCGACATTATTACATTACATACATAACATTATAAGTGTGTGGTGGGTTTTGATTGTAGATATGTGTATTGCTCTTTAAAATCACAACTCCGGTTGTAACACTTCAATTGATCTTAGATGGTACAAACTTAATTTTAAGGCTATTTTTGACAAGAATGTTATTCTTCAACATTATTAAATTAAGTACACCACAATAAGGGAGTCTATGGTGGATTTATATCGTTGATAAGCGTATTGCTCATTCAAATCGTAACTCCGAGAATTACGCTTCAATTGAGCTTCGATGGTACAAACACGATTTGGTGCCAATTTTGATGAGAACGATGTCGTTCTTCGACATTCATCCATTACATACACCATAATAAGAGAGTTTTTTGTAGATTTAGGTCGTAGATATGTGTATTATTCGTTAAAATCGTAACTCTGGCAGTTGCGCTTCAATTGAGCTTCGACGTTACAAACTCGATTGAGTGGTTATTTTGACGAGAATGATGCCGTTCTTTGTCGTCATTCTATTTCAGACACCATAATAAGGGAGTTTATGGTGGATTTCGGTCGTAGGTATGTATTTTGCTTGTTAAAATCGCAATTTCGAGAGTTACACTTTAGTTGAGCTTCAACTGTACAAACTCGATTTGGTGGCTATTTGTGTGAGATTGATGTCTTTCTTCTATAATATTACATTACATACAACATTATAAGGGAGTGTGTGGTGGATTTTGGTCATAAATATGCGTATTGCTCTTTAAAATCGCAAATCTGGGAGTGACCTTTCAATTTAGCTTAGACGGCACAAACTCAATTTTGAGGCTATTTTGACGAGAATGATATCGTTTATCGACATTATTACATTACATACATTATATAATAAGGTAGTCGTGGTGGATTTTGGTTTTGGATATGTGTATTGCTCTTTAAAATCGCAACTCTGGGATTAACCCCTTCAATTTATCTTAGACGGTACAAACTCGATTTTAAGGCTATTTTGACGAGAACGATGTCGTTATTCGATATTATTAAATTACATACACCACAATAAGGGAGTGTGTGGTGGATTTCGGTTGTAGATAAATGTATTGCTCATTCAAATCGCAACTTCGGGAGTTATGCTTCAGTCGAAATTCGACGGTACAAACTCGATTTGGTGGCTATTTTGCCGAAAACGCTATCGTTCTTCCATATTATTCCATTAAATACACCCTAATAAGGGAGTTTGTGGTTGATTTTGGTCGTAGATATGCAAATTGTTCGTTAAAATTGCAACTGTGGGAGTTACGCTTCAATTGAGCTTCAACGTTAAAAACTCGATTTGGTGGCTATTTTGACTAGAATGATGTCGTTCTTCGAAATTATTCTATTTCATACGATGTCATTCTTCGACATTATTACCTTATTTACAACATTATAAGGGAGTGTGTGGTGGATTTTTGTCGTAGATATGCGTATTGCTCTTTAAAATAGCAACTGCCGGTGTAATCCTTCAATTTAGCTTTGACAGCCTTTGGTGCCTATCCAAAGTGGAAAACAGGCCGTGTGGGAGCCAGACGGATCATTTGGCCTCTCAGCATCAATTTCGTGGCCTGGCCGAATTCGGGAATGCGCCGTGTGCAGTTTCGGCAAAGTGGCAATGTTTTTGTATAAATCACCAAAAATCAATACGTGCTAGGATTGGGTTGAAATTTTGACCCAACCTTTCGAACATCTTGCTCTAGCTTTAGAAAAAGTTTCATGGCATGCAAAGATGCTTTGTTGGTCTAAGGATTTTTGCATGAACAGTTGAATCAAAGGTCGAAATCTGGTTTGAGATAACTCATTTCGTCTTTTCTTTCGTGTGAGGGATGATCTTCATCTAAATGGCTTCATAATTACTCCTATTGTATTTTGACTCCATTTTAGGCACGTATTCCCTTCATAATTCAACAAATTCATCGAACAACCAACTGGTGGAAAATTAAGCTAAAACGTAGCTAAATATAATCAATTCCACTCAAATCTAGATTTAATTACTAAAAGTACCAAAATATCGAGTGTGTCACCTCACTTTCTAGATCTAGAGAGAAAGAGGAGGCTTGATATCCTTTTTGTGAGGAATTGAATAGATAAGCTTTAGATAAAAGCGATGTTCCAGGTCCAAGCCGGCGCCAGGAAAGGAAATGGAAATAGGAACAAAGGGGTTGGTGGAGATAGGTCGAGGCTTCACTAGGTGATGCATACGAAAATCCTAGTCCACGCCACCAATGGAAGGGTTAGCAGGGATTCAAAGGTTGGTCGGATTAGAATCTCCAGGTGCTTTGACTCTGGCTTGGCAGCAACAACAATAACTATCTCCTGAGATGACTGGGTGGTAGAGTCAGGCCGTCCTTGCGTTTACATGGAGGACCCAGCAGCAAAGGCATGTCCTCTGTTGGAAAACAAAACTCTTAGATCATTACTACAGAACGAAATTTTGGGTGAAGTTGTAATGCTCATGATTGTTGACCCCCACCACTTATTTATAGGGGTGGTGGGCTAGGTCAGGGACTCCAAGAAGAATTAGGATTGAGCCTCCTAATGGGCATAATTTTTTAAGTTTTTCCAAATTTAAATCAAGTTCATTTATGTTACTTGAGTTCACTATAGAATTAATATTGAACTACCCATCATGATCCATACGAAGGCTCTTTTTTATTTACTGATTTCTTGTGTTTATGATTTTCAGTATTCATTTATTAATTCAAGCTTGCTGCTACCTTTAATTAATTAATCCTTTTTTAGAGAGTAGTCTAGTTTAAAACATTATTTATTATACTTTGAAATATATTTCAAGTCGGTCAGACTTTTATATTATAAAAAAAAATTCTGAACACCTCTTGGGGTTACTATAAATTCAGGATCTCACGAGACACGATTCTGTATAATAACATACTAGCACCGCTGGATATTAACTACCACTTCCCAACATATGAGGAATGTCCTTGGAATACAAAAACCCTACACCTATTGATATATCAAAGTAGTGCATAATCAATACACTATGCTTAATGTTACTTATATAGATTAAGAAATAAACGATCCATTTAGTCAGTAAGGAAGTGTGTGTCTCACTATAATCCATTTCAGTGCTATACCACACCAGTGTTATCAGTTGGCTAAGATAGACGCTAACCTATGATTGATACTAAAACCTTTCATGATAGATTGTCCATGTCTATCAAGGTTATGAACTTGATTTTTTTCTACAAGGAACCGACTGAAATATCTTCTGTGGTAAAAGATCTATCATTCAGTCTACAATGTAGAAGGAGCACTTGTTTGCTCAATTTATAATTATATGCTTATAAACAAATATTCATAATATATAAGGGAAACCATGTGACACAATTACTTTCTTCTCATAAATATGGGAATAAGATTTTTACAGTACAAAGTAGCTCAAAGAAATGCTTTTTCAATATACAAACCCTAACAATCCCCCACTTATAATCAAAAACATATTTTTGGATATATATCAATAAATGCAAATTATATATTCTCCCACTAATACTCAAATCAGGTCATTGATGCATCTCACTCCCATCGATTGCACATGACGGTCGAACGACCCACCCTGAAGGGTCTTAGTGGAAGGATATGCTAGGTTGTGCTCCTATGCAGTCTTTGTAACTTCGATGTCCCTCCTCCTCACTATAACTCTAATGATGTGATATTTTCTTTCTATATGTTTACTAGCTTTGTGGGCTCGTGGTTCCTTATAATTTTTCACTGCACCCGAGTTAACACAATAAATTGTAATACTCCTTGGCATATTCTAAAAATCACATGTAGATCCATTGGGAAGCTTCTAGGCCATAAGTTTCCTTAGCAACTTCTGAAGCAACTACATATTCAGCTTCAATGGTGGAGTTCGCGATGCATTTTTACTTCACATTCCTCCATGTCACAACTCCGCTTCCTAAGGTGAACACACCAAAGGTAGATTTTCTTGACATCTGATTAGTTTCAAAATCTGAATTGGTATAACCCATCGGACATAACTCGTCTTCTCAGTAAACTAACATGTACTCCTTAATCCTTTTCAGGTAATTGAGTATGTTCTTTACCACAGTCCATTATACTTGACTTGGGCTCGATTGATATCTCGCTACCATGCCCACGACAAAGCATATATCGGGCCTAGTGCACATCATAGCATACACGATACTTCCAACCGCCAAAGCATATGGCACTTGTTTCATTTCCCCAATCTCAGTAGGTATCTTAGGACACATATCCTGAGGTGAGATAATTCCATACCAAAAGGATAAGAACCCCTTCTTGGAATTCTCCATGCTAAAGCGCCTAAGCACAGTATCGATGTAGGACTCTTGACATAAACACAACATCATTTTCTTGCGATATCGAATAACCATGATCCTAATGACGTGCCCATTTTCTCCCATATCCTTCATCTCAATCTAACGAGATAACTATCTCCTAACATCCAACAACACTTTCTTGTTATTTTCAATCAATAGGATTTCATCTACGTACAGTATCAAGAACACCACATAAATCCCATCACACTTCTTGTACACATAGCTCTCATTAGGGCATTTGTCAAATCCAAAGGACTTAAACTTATGATCAAAACACATGTTCCCTGACTGAGACGCTTGTTTAAGACCATAAATGGCCTTCTTAAGCTTCCAAATCAGGTGTATTTTGCCCTTGATTTTGAATTCATTGGTTATTCCATGTAGATAGTCTCCTCAAGACTTCCATAAAGGAAATTTGCCTTCATGTCCATCTGACAAACTTCTCAATTCATATAAGATGGTGTCCATAGGAGGATACAAATCGATTTGAGCATAGCTATAGACGAGAAGGTCTCCTCATAATCGATGTCTTCCCTTAGGCTATAACCTTATACAACTAGCCTCACCTTAAAGATGACTAATCTTCCATCAATTCTCTCGTACGCTTGTAGACCAATTCGCTCCTTATGGCCTTATAGCCTTCTGGTAGGCTACAAGATCACAACCTCCTTATCTAGCATGGTTTGCAACTCGGATAACATCGTCTCTTCCCAAGAACGACTATCCGGGTTGTGCATAGCCTCATAATAGTTCCAGGGATCCAATTCATCAAGGCAGAAAGTAAGGTCAGAAAACTCTCTTATGCCCATGAGCCTATCGGGTTGTTTCACAACCTTCCCACTATGATGTAGCTCTACAACTTGTGGTACAAAAATTGAAGTGGATGGTGCATTTGTGTCGCGTGGTATGTCCTGTTGGACAGATGGCACAATGACTCATCGCAGTTCCTCAAGAACAAGTACAGTTCTGGTCTTATGGTTCTTTACATTTGTCTCTCCTATGAACTTGGCATTTGCACCAACAAACACCTTCTTATCACAAAGACTATAGAACTCGTACCACTTCGTTCTTTTGGGATACCTTACGAATAGACATACATCACTACATGACCACCCCAACTTGTTGGGATCTTTCTCCAACACGTGTGTTGGGCAATCCCACACTTTGAGATGTCTTAGATAAGACCTACATCCAATCCACAACTAATGTGGTGTTACAAGTACGGACTTAAATGCTAAGTTATTCAATGTGTAGGCCATTGTTTCCAGTGCTTGATCCCAAAACAAAATGGGTAACTGAGCATAACTCATCATAGATCGAACCTTCTCATGGACAGTTTGATTTGTTATTTCAGGTACGCCATTTTCATTGGGTTTTACCTAGATTACATCCCTTTTGATAAGTAGTTCAAGAACTCATGACTGAGATACTCGCATCCATGATTAAATCATAGACACTTGATAATCTTACCATGAAGCGTCTCCAAAACTGCCCTAAATTCTTTGAACTTTTCAAATGATTATAACTTGTGGCGCGTCAAATAGACATATTCGTACTTTGTTTAATCATCTATGATAGTGATGTAATACACCTTACCATCTTGAGTTTGAGTAGACATTGGACCACATATGTCAAAATGAATGAGCTCTAATACTTCAATGGCCATATGGCCCTTCACCTTAAAATGTCTCTTAGTTATCTTACACTCCAAGCAAGATTCGTAGGTTTGAAATGATTCTACTAGTAGACTTTCAAGTGGAACTTGATCCACCAACTCTTGAATCCTCATAAGGTTAGCATGTCTAAGCCTTAAGTGCCACAGGTTATTGAACTCAGTTTGGTGTTGCAAGATTTGTACATTCCTTACAGTATATAACTTATTTTCATTGTGACAGAGTAGATAAGCGAATCACTTTTCTTGATAATTCAAGCTCATCATCAAAAGAAATTGAAAATCCATCCAAAACTAGTTTACAAACTGAAATTAGATTTCTTCTAAATGATGACACAAATAAAACATCATTTAATACTAAAATTTTATCTGCACCAAAATGAAGACGCACGACTCTCACTCGGCCGCTACCACAGTAGCATCACCCAACTAGATAGTGACATTTCCTTCACGTAGTCTCCTTGTTTCCTGAAACCTAGAGGACAAATATGATCCTTATCCACTACCCACAAATGAGTATAAACAACCGCTAAACATGATTCGACTACATGTGTTCGAGACACATTCTCCAGCTAGTTGTAAACATCGAGTAGTTTGTCATCAAGAATAGACAGAATAGAATAACATGACTTATCAAACAAACATAAATGAAAATAAAACCACGCATTCTTCAAACACGTTGCCACATAAACATGCTCTACATAATAATTCCATACACCACAAAACATCTATATGCATCTCACATCAGGTATACTAGAACACAACACGTCACTAGGGTGATCGACATAGATCCTATAAAAAATAGGTTTTTCGGTCGCAAAACTTGACTGAAAGGCTAGAGACCACTAGAAAATTATTTCACAAATGAACCAATTTATGAAGCAATATATAATTCCATATTTGATTTTGGAATAAATAAATATAATTATAATCATCGTTTAGTCATTCTTGAGAAAATGATTTTTGCACATAATTATAACATAAGTAGATAACGAAGACAATCCACTTAAAACAAGGATAAATTACCAAACAAGTAGGTCATCGGGAGGGAGGAGAACTCCATGACACGCTACCCGACATTGTATCATGGCCTGATTAACCATCGTGTTTGTATTTTTCATTTGATTTATCGTCCAAATACATGAATTGAAAAGAAAAAAAAACCCTGGTCTACCACGATCAACCTTCATGGATTTACAGGTTCGTGCCATTAACCAAGCAAAACCTATAAGAACGAAATATGTATTCAAACAATATAAATCAGATAAATGCAGAAAAATTAATCTACAATTCTATATTAGATTTAACAGACAACAAGAAATTTAATATAATATAATTAAATTCAAACATCAAAGCTTATGATTTGGCTCTTATACCAATTGTTGGGGTTTCATTAAAGAATTCCCTACTACCAAAGATCTCCTATGATGACATTCAAATTTAATTCATGCATCAAATTTACTTAGAACGCATATTGATAGGCAGTTCAAAGCAAATAACAGATCCCTAGGCATGGTTCTATAGTTCAGATATTTACCTTGATTGCATAATCTTCTTGTTGATTGTTGTAAGACGAGGTCTTGCTATACTCTTCACTCCACCAAATCCACATTTTGATTCAGCCTTAGAATCTTTTAGCATATTATTTGCTATAGGTTGAATATTGTGTGCCAACAAACTATCATGTTTAATAATTGGGATGGAGAACAAAAGTCCCAGAGCACTACTATAGAGGGGCAAAAATTATGTGTGACAATGCTCATGATTTTTGTCCCACAATGCTCATGCCTTAGATTTAGAATATTTTATGTTCTTGTTTTGTTTTGCTTGTATTGAATACTTAGCCATTCTTGTCTAAGTACTTTTTATTCTAGGGTTAGAAAGTAATCGACACTGGTTTGTTCAACATTTTAATAAAATCGAAAGGTTTGAGATTAGTTGTGAGAAAATACTAGGATCCTAAGGGGTTGCAAGCAGAGACCTAATGTCCTAACATGTGTCCTACTGTTTAGTTGCTTCAGAAGAGGGTCTAAACTACATCTGTGATTATCTATCGAAATTCAAGTCACGAATGGATAAATAGTTGGATGTTGAATGAATGATGTGTTGATGAAATCAATTTCCTAGAATAACCTTTTTATTATTTTTCTTGAGTTCTATTTATGTTATTCTTTCCTTTTACAAGAACCAATCCAAAGTTGTGTGATTTAGATAATAATAATTAATTGAGGTTGTAGTACTTGAAATCGACATAGTCTATGTGGATACGATACTCTTACTTACTATTTACTATGCTATGATTGCACCGTCCTCATGTGGTATAATTTTAGTAGAAATAAATCCTAGGTCAAGTAGTGCAATAATAATTCTATAGTGGAGTGAAATAAATCCTCCTTGGAATCTATGACCTAGCCCAACAAACCCTATATATAGAGGGTGGATGCACGAATTTGAGTGAAGCTACAAGTGCGAAAAATGTTTTTCGCTAGTTTTTAAAAAGTTCTATTGATTTCGTTCTCCACCCCGGCTATGCAGCTTGATACAATATTACAAGAAGATTCCTTGGTTGAATATATTTCTCTAATATATATGTTTGAGAAAAAAATCAATCCATGTTCAAGAAGGAATCAACGTCGAATGGAATTCACGCAAGCAAATTCCCGCTGGTAACAATTTTTGGCAGTTTTTGTAGAACTAACATATCTTCCTCTATAGGATTCTGATTGAGGTGTGTAATATGTCCTCATGAAGGTCTCTAAAAATACAATGAGATCTTATTAGAGACACCCTATAAGAAAATGAGATCGTTTAGAGGGTTAAATGGAGCTCTGATGTTTGCTGACGGGAATTGTGATTGCTTGGCAAATTAAATTGGTGAAGTGATAGGAGTTTCAAGCCCTCGTCTTACAACAATCATCATGAAGACTCTGCAAACAAGGTTAAATATTCGAACTCTAGGAGTATGTCTAGGGTCTCGAATTCATCTTTCATGTTGCCTGTTGATCAGGCCAGATTACTACCATTAATTCTAGTTGAAAGATGAGTAAATCACGACATAATATGCACAAGGGGTACTTAATTGGCACAGGGAACATGGAATGTTGAGATTGGGGTAGAGTTAAGCAAAAGTGGTGGTGGTAGAAGCTGAAGAATGGAAGTCACAAACATGGAAGACCAGTGAGCTGGCCAGGTGACATGTCAACGAAAGGCAGGAACAGACGAGAAAACATTTTGAGAAGATCATACTTGAGGAATGCTAGCCTCGAAACAGAATAAGGATCGTGAGGGCACGGACACAATTAGAAGTCTTGCACATAACCCTAAGAAACTAGTATATAAACAAGAGGAGAGGCCAACAAGAAGGGGGTTCCACAAGTTTCACACAACAAAAATTATTAAGTGTTGGAGTTCTCGGGAGAGAGATGGAGAGCACGTAGAGAGATTCCATCGAGTTTCCCGAAAAACCACCTCATTCCTCAGTGTCACCAAGCTTCGAATCTCAGGCGCCAGATCCCTAAGCCCTTTCGTTACCGTCACTTGTGAAGAAGTTGAACATTTGAACACGTTGTTGCTAGTTGTTTATCCTTTTTGGTTTGTAGTTAGATGGAGTTCAAAGCAAAACTTGACACATAATGAATAGCATAATCTTTTGAGTTTCGAATGCTAAGTGTTTAATCTTGTCTGTTGCTTTTGTAGTTAAGTGATATGAGTAGCGCATAATCTCATGTTTGAATGCTAGTTGATGAAACTTGTTGCTGCAATTTGTGGTTAAGAGTTACGAATAGCATAGTCATTAATGTCCATTACTCGAAGCATGCTCAATCTTGTGTTTAAATCTTTTGTGCCTTATGGTTTTCTTACATGAGCATTAAGTAGTTTAGATAGGTAGCTTTAACACCTGTCAGTTAGGCAGTTTAATGGTATTGTTTTCGGTATTTTGGTTTATTTAGTTAAGATGAGCCCACCAGAATTCCAGTCTGATGACTCCATAACTTCCGGCTCTAAGCTAAAAGGTTTGGAAGGGACAGAGGGGGTGAGTTGGAGTGGTCCTGAGTAGTACGTTCGAGCTCTGCAACAGTTTAGTGCCAAGTGCCGAAGGGGCTACGTATCCTGTAAGCAGGATCCGTAAAAGTGAATTGGCTATAGATTTATTTTCAGCTTTAGTTAGTAGCACTATCTTGCAGAGTACAACCAGTGCAACTGAGCAGTTATACTTTTCATATTTATTTAACTTTTTAGAAAATTAGTTCCTCCTTAAGTATGTTTAATTTCTTGAACGCGTTTAGTTAACTTATTTGTGTTAAGTGCATAGATAATCTTTCGTTCTTAAGTTGGTAATTTCCCACAACATAAAATGTGTGGCGGTATCGCCAATCCACCAAAACACACCTTCAAGTTGGGCAAGCAACCAGTCCTTGTGGGATCGACAATCCTTACTTGCCGATAGTAGTTTAGTATACATAGGAGAGTGGGGAACTACATAAATTCTTTGACGGACCTGGCATGTTTTCAACGAAAACACGAACTCATCCAGACTATCCGCATCATCTGTCTATATGCGTTGTAGGACAGATTGTGTGAATTGCATGTGTATAGTTCTATTTATCATCCTACAAGATCCTTGGCAGTTTAGGGAATTCCTTCATTGGAATAGCAATCCCCAGTAGGATCGAGCCTCCCAATTAGCTTAATTATTTAAGTTGAGCCCTACTTAAACCAAGTCTATTAATATTAATTGACTCCACTATGGATTAATATTGAACTACGCAGCCTTATCCATATTAAGGCTCATTTTTATTTATTTATTTCTCTTTTTTAAGATTTTCAATATCCATTAATTAATTAAAGTTTGGTGCTTGCTTTAGTTAATTAATCTCTTTTTCAGAAGTGATCTAGTTTACATTATATTGTACTTTTTAATAAATTCCAAGTCGACTGAACTTCTATATAGTAAAAGAAATTCGAACACCTCTTGGAGATATTATCAACTTGAGTTCTCACCGCTAGATATTAAATACAACTGCACAGGATAGGCGCAAACCTCAGATTGACACTGTAATCTTTCACAATAGATTGTCATTGTCGATCTGGTTGTTGATAGGCTGGTTATATTCTGTCATTAGGAATAAACTAGTCAATCAATGAATTTATTTGTTTCCCACTGACCAAGATACAATTTGATTAGTATATGGTAAGGAGGGTGTCGAACCCATGAGAACGGATGAATTCGCTAAACGTTTTCTACAACCAAAGGGGTTTTGGCGATGCCGCCACACCTATTTTCAATTTTTACTGGGAGAAGTTAGAATGTAAATCTAACTAAATGTGAAAAACTTACTACCTATCGAACTAAACTTAACAAGAGTAACAAGAATGAAAACTGGAAACAAGACCAACCTTTATGTTAATCTAAGACGAGATTTGAGACATCTTTAACCAAGAAACTAAGACAAATAATCTCAAGAAAAGAAAACATGATGAAGAAAAGAAAACGAGATATACGGTCAATTTAAAACTAGGATTTATTCGATGTTTAAAGAAAAACAAAGCTTAGTAAACATGCAAATATTTAGAATACTTCAGATTTAACTAAAGCGAAAACGGAAACTAAACTTGCAAGATTCCTCAAAACAAACTCCAAAAGTTAACTAAAAAGCAAATACGAAAACTAAAGTAAAAGAGGAAAACAGTTTTTTATTCCGCTATAAGTTGATATCAGATATGTGGATCTTCATTCTCTTGTGCTCCCTAGGTGTTTGTAGAGTTTCAGAATGTTGCAGAATGTTGTAGCCCCCTTTCTCACGTCTGTTTGTAGTCTTTTATAAACCTAGAGGCGACTGGTTAGAGTTTTTCTTCTTCTTTCATTGGCAACATGACCGAACTGGCCTTCTGGCTCGATGCACCACCTTCAGGCTGAGCAGCTTGGTGAATCTCTATTAATCTGATTTTTCGCGCATTATAGACCTGACAGCGGGCTGGTTAGGGTTTTTTTTTCTTCTTTCGTCGGCAAAATGACCGAACTCGCCTTCTGGCTCGATGCACCACCTTCAGGTTGGGCAGTTTGGCGAATCTTTCCTAATATGATTTCTCGCGGCTTATAGACCTGGCGGTGGGGCTGGTTATGGTTTTTTCATTTCCTTCTTTGGCATCAAAGTGACCGAAATGACATTTTGGTTTGATACGTCACCTTCAAGCTGGGCAATTTGGCGACACTCATATGACAATTTGCAATTTTGGCTTCGAAACCCACTTCGTTTGCTCTTTCTATACATTTCCAGCCTTTCAACATACTTGTAATTCATGTTCCCATTTCTTCCAATATCTTACATATGGACACCTATTAAATGCATATTTTGTCCATTTAAAGATCAATCTAACCCATAATTCTTGATATGGTTTATGTCACACTTGAAGTGTACTTTTTGAACGCAAGATGGGTTGTGTTATGAGATAGTGTATCCATCTCTAGCCCATGGGTTGTGTATTACCATCACTAATCAAAATATCTAGTGCAACATGGTGGTCATATTACGTTATGTTCCAACTTGTTTCATATGCATATTAACATGAGACGCTGTATAAATATTATAGTCTATGCTCCCAACTACAAATTTGGAATGCACATATAAGAGATTGAAATCTATATGTGGAATGATGGGCATGATCCCGATGCCATGGTCAATCGGTCAATAAAAATAGAGAGATGAGAGAGTAAATGGTGTTTGTCAGACGGGTTAGTCTGATTGACCGCAGTTAGAGTATTGATTAGCAGCAGTGCAGGAGGCAATGGTCGTCCATCTAGTATGACTAGTCTGGCGAGGGCAACCTTAGATAGCTAAAAGCGTAAAAAGTAGGATCCACACAAGAAAAATCACTCTTTTCATTTGTTGGTTATTAGCAGCAGCGCAAAAACGTACGAGTCGAAATATGTTTTCAAATTAAATTCTGAATTAGTGGTGCTACCAAAGGGAGTGGCGATGCCATATGCAAAAAGAAATAGACTCATAAAATGGCAGAGGCAAATAGAGCTTTTGTGAGCAGGTGAGCGAAAAGTGCAGAGATTGTGTGAGTGCGGATTGGATTGATCGTGTGGTCTAATTTGGAGCCGAAAAATGAATGTAGGATATATTTGATAGTTCGTGGTTTAAAAGACATTTACTATAATTTGGGATATATTTGATAGTGCGGATATAGTTCGAGGTTTAAAATGATATTTATCATTTTTTGTAAATTTACGTGATAAACACCATGTCAGTCAAACGAGCCACATTAACATTTTGGTGTCGAAAAATGAATGAAGAGTGCAATTGATACAAAATCAATAGTTTATGATAAAAAAGTATTTTCAATAATTTAAAAAATAATTGATAAATAAAAAATTATTTGGAATTTAAAGTGATAATTATCGTATTATTAATTTATGTTACATGTAGGTGTTCAATTAGCAAATGTAGTCATTCATCTAAAGTTCTCAAATGGCTCCCAATAAGAAATCTAAACCGAAGGGCGGCGCCAGCGCCGGCGCAGGACAGCCTCAGCCCGCTACCGGATACCCGTCGTGCCTACGATCTATACCGCCGTCGTCCGTTGCTATCTCTATCCATGCGAAGCCTGGCTCCAGACTCGCCACCATCACCGGTAGTAATCATAATTTTCTCGTGTTTTAGATTTCTTTTTCTTTTTCTTTTTCTTTTTTTTGGTGGGGGTGGGTGGGTGGGAGTTCAATTCAATTAATTAATTCATCTTGATCACCGCTTGAGCTTCTGATTCTTTACTGCACTTTGAATTTTGATTTGATAAAAACCTTAGATATGAATGACGATGCGTTAGGAGTCCAGATTGATGCTCCCGCTAAAGACGGCGAAGCTAATGCCGCTCTTCTCGACTACATTAGCTCTGTAATTCTCTTTTACCGTTCTAGAATTTCAAGTATAATCATTTATCAAATTTATTTATTTCCAATTCATGGTTTGATTAGATAGGTTTTCTGAATTAGGTAACAATTATCTAGCGTTTTTATTGAACTTTAGAACTTAGTATATAGTAAAGTTTGTATCGTTGTTGTTTTAGTACTGATATTGTCTACTATAAAACTAGCTTTCACCGTTACTTGTATGGATTAGAGGAGTATATAACTTTGATCATAGGGATCAATTGAGAAACTTGAGAAACAAAGTGTGCACTAGCTAGTTCTCCATTACTTGCATGGAATAGAGGAGTATATAACTTAGATCATATGGATCAATTGAGAAACTTGAGAAACGCTGAGTGCACTAGCTCTCCATTACTTGTATGGATTAGAGGAATATATAACTCGATTATAGGGATCAATTGGGAAATTTGAGAAATGCCATGTGCACTAGCTAGTTCTTCATTATTTGTTAGGATTAGTGGAGTATATAACTTCAATCATAGGGATCAATTGGGAAACTTGAGAAACAAAGTGTGCACTAGCTAGTAGTTACTGGCTGCATACTGCGTGTTATTAGTATTGTAAACTTCCTTTGTGATTGATGACCATACTATAAGAGCGCCTGTTGATGATTCAGCTGAGTCAGTTGTATGATACTAGATTTTGTTACTTAAAGAGATTATCTCTCATGTCAATCTACCTATTGCTTAATTAATGTCTGTAATTCCATGTAAACCTTGAAATCTTCAGGTTCTTCCTTTCTTCCCTGTTTTCTATCGTTTTTCTTTTCTTCTTTGTAAATTCAAATTGAGTTTTGCTTATTTTGTGAGAAATATTGATATATAATCAGCACTAGTCAAAGCACCAAATGTAAATCAGCTGAATTTTGAATTGCTGTTTTGATATAAAAATAAAGAGAATGTTACTTCTTTCTTGAAGTTTAGTGTTTACTTTTGTTTTGGACATGAAGCTGTGGACATTATTTACAATTCCACCATCTTGTAAACAGGTTATTGGAGTTAAAAAAAGGCAAGTTTCGATAGGTTCTGGCTCGAAGTCGAGGGATAAGGTAGTGATAGTGGAGGAGGTAACTTTGCAGACTGTATTTGACGCACTAAATAGAGTTCTAGTGAGCCAGTGATGTACTTTGCAGACATGTTTGTATTATATATGAGGCACAGTTCAATAATTTATTGTCTTTCTAATAAATATGGCCCTTTGCACTATCCAGTTATCTCTGTGTACAGAATCATATAATATAGTAATAAACACTAAGATTACATCACTTGTGCACACTTATTCTCCTCATGATTGAACTAATAGTTATTTTTAAGTAGAGTAGAGGGCATCATATTGTCTTTAGTTACTGTTTTTCTGTTGATAGGAACATAAAAATAATATAAAACCAATAAATGTTGAACTCATTGGTATTTCTAACATTCCTTCCGTCTTCCTTCGCTCACTTAGAGAGGACTAGCAGCTTCCTGTAGATAAATAACTATCAGAACTAGTGTTGGTCCTAATCATCATCGGTCATAACTCTTGGTGGTTGTATCAGATGTCTAAAGTCTTTTACATTATTATTTCACTTTGCAATTTTCTGAAACCAGTAGGAACTGTCAATCCTCCGGAATCAAGTAGCTTGCAGCGTCCATTGCGGGACAAGTTAGTTAGTCCATATCATCCAGTTCCATATCATCCAGTTTCTTCTATGTCACTTCTTCTCGCATTAAAACAAAGCCCATGAGAATATATGCAGCTTGTTTTCCTCTTTCTTTCTATAGTGTGTGTGTGTTTGTGAGAGAGAGAGAGACAGACAAACAGACAGACAGAGGGAGCTTCTGCCTGTGCTGTTTGTATAGAATGCTGTCAGTTCAGGTGATCTGAGATGAGAATTTTGCATAAGTGATTTTGTTAGGTTCTAACTGGATACAGTAGCTAAGTTCATCTCAAGTGATTCTACCCAAATTTGGGTTTAAGTGAATCACTTTTTCTCACCCAAATACTCAAATTTGGCTATAAAAAAAATATTTCCGACCATGTTTACTCCAAAAATGCTGTTGTGTGCATTTGGATAATTTCGGATATTTTCTAATTTATTTTGTAAAAGTGAAATATTTTGACATACACATAGGTTATCAAAAGTGGGTAATTTCTTTTTTTCACGCTATATAAAATACATAAACCATTTTTTTTAATTTTCTTGAGAGGATATGAAATGCATAATCATAAAGATGTTTAACTTAGCAGGAAAACAATCATGATGATCCATATAATGAAGATCTATAGACCAAATTACCTAATTATTAGTTCATATATTGGACATGGTTCCTAGCACAAGTCATACCTATACGTATATATCGGTGTTTTTTTATGATACCATTGGACCCCACCAACCGCGCAGGCCCGAGTCGAACATTCTAATTTATAGGAAGCATCGACGGACGTATAATTAGGATAGTTATATAAATGGCATGATGCAAAATCTAATTAAATAATTGGGACACTAATTACATTCAATAAGTTGAAGTCGTCGGCCTTCTGTCACCACTTTCACAACTCTTCTTGTGTGTCCTTCAAACTGCTCGCACTTGTTCATTGTCAGGAAGATGGACAAATTAGACGCTTCCTGTGGACAAATTAAACGTCTCTCTAAGATGTTTGAACTTTTGGACTAATGGAGAAAGACCAAAAAGAGTGACCCTCTCAAATTTAAATGGTCTCAGTTTCATCTTCTGTAGTTAACGGTTATGTCTTAAAACTAAACTTCACCCCTGATTCCAACCTGCTGATCCTGGCCAAGTTTCTCAATCATGTTCTCCAACCTCGTACCTGAAAATACTGATGAATACGACTACAAAGTGGCGTCCCTCATGCTCACGCTTCAGGAAGTCTTCCTATTGCCAAAGCAACACCAGTTGTTCAAGAGGGACGAGGCCGTTGAGAAAAATGGACTAATCGCAGCCTTCATGGATATGCTTCTGCGCTTGCTTCATAACAGTCCGAGTTCAGTCAACATAATCGAGGATAGAATCGACTGTCTGCAAAAGCTGCTGAGATTTCTTCTCGCTGTTCTTGGCCATGATCAACAAGATCATGATATCTTGACAGAATTCGAAAGAGTGACGAATTATGCTGGGACTTCGGTTCATGCCATCATTTTCTCAACCACGCCAGATTAATATCCAAAACTGTAGAAGCTGGCTTAGGAGCCCCTCTAATACACATGGACGATTTGAAGTCTAGAATCATTAAGCGAGGTAGTACTGAAGCTAATGCAACTCGAAAGACAGCTGCTGGGGATTCTCTCTGTATCGTTGATTCTTTACTCGATGATCTCGAAGATCTATTATGCAGGGAGGATGATGGGATTGCTGATGTGAAGGATCAAATCAAAACGCTGCAGCAGGAGCTAAGGCTTTCCAACTCTTTGATCATGGATTCTCGACTTCCAGAGGTCGAGGAATATGTGATGCGACTTAGAGACATGGCCTATTAAGCAGGGTATTTGATCAACTCTTTTTTGATTGGAGATGCTTCTTGCAGGTATTTCTCTATCAGCCTATCTCATGTCATCCGCTAAATTAAGTCGTCGGGTCAGGAATGCAGGGTAGTGAAAAGAATTTTAATGTGGCTGTCTCAAAATTCGAACAACTATCAGTACAAAACAAGAAGAGCAGTAATATTGAAGATGTAATTGGCTTTGAGGTCAAGGAGTTGGAAATTCTGAAGTATCTAAGTGTTTGGGAGGGGAATAACAAATAGTTTCCATCTGTGGGATGCCTGGAGTTGATAAGACAACTTTAGCCAAGAAAATTTATCATCATTCCAGTTTTACAGATAAGTTTGACATACGCTCCTGTGTGTAGTTTCGCACAAATACCATATGAAATATCTATTGATTGACATTCTAGTTAATTTAAAAGTAGTGTTGGACAAGGAAGATATGTTGAATACCGGTGAAGAGAGCTTAAACGTAGTGATTCACCAAATATTATTCAAAAGAAGATACCTAATTGTGATAGATGATCTGTGGCGTTCAGATGCATAGGATGATTTCCAAACATGCATCCCAGATAACCGCAACGGAAGCCGGATATTGTTAACAAGCAGGAACAGAAAAGTGGCTCCACATGACAGCATAATATGTGAGCTTCCCCTTATGTCAAATAAACATTGCTGGAATGGACCAAAGAAGAAGGTGTTCCTCCAAGATGAACTTCCCCCTCCAAACTTGAGGAAGATTGCAAAGAGAATCGCAAAAAAGTGTCCTGGGCTGCCACTTGCAGTTGTTGTTAGAGCTGGTATTCTTTCTAGTACGAACAATCAAGACAGTACGTGGAGAAAAAAGAAAGTAAATTTAGCATCATATATGCGTTCTGGTGAAAACAATGTGATGATGCAATTTGTTGAACTCAGTTATGCTAATCTAGCAGATCATCTGAAACCGTTTTTTCATTATTTGGAGTATTTCCACAAGGCGAGCAAATCCTCATTGCAGAGTTGTTCAGGCTGTTGATTTGTTGAGGAATTCATACGTAAACAAGAGACAGAGAGGCCGACGAGTGTAGCAGAAAAATACTGAATAGAGCTGATTGATAGGAGTGAAAGGCGAAATCGCTCACCAACTACACAACCCACTGGATGCACACAAACTGCTCAGTTAATCTAGAGAAATATTACACCGAAACTATTTTATAAATTGACCGAAAGAGAAGCTGGAATTACTGAAACTGAACTCCTCTTGCGAGGCCCGGCAATGCTGATACAAGCCAACCATGACGCCTCCCTCTCTGACCTCAAGAAAGTTTATATAGAAATTGAAATAGACTCCTAACCCTACTACAGTGAAATATAAAACGAATTACTACCGACTAAGGACTCCTATTCTAATTATAATAACCAATCCTGAAGATAATGACTTAGACTCTATCTTTCCGCAACCAACCATAGCTTCATGCAACACCATAACCGACCACACTTCTTGACCCACGTGTGTACCTGCCACGAACGATGCGTATCAACTGCTCCCGGGGCAAAAACAGCCTTGTCTGTAAGGCTGAGGCTGAGGCGGCCTAGACAAGGTGTATGAACCCCACAATGATTTGGCTTTATTGGTATGGGGCAACGTCCAAAAAACAGACCATCAACATTAGCGTCCTCGTTTGGATGAACAATGAGGACTTGCAAAGTGTTCAAAGGACAATGGTGGGTAGGGTTGTACTTATGGCCACAATAGAAACAAGCATTGGCAGCCAAATGCTTCTTGTACTCTTCATCCGTGAAGAAGGATGGGGCGCGGAAGAATCCCGCAGCGAAACCGAGCCCGTGGAAGACGTCGGATTCAAATGTGGCCGATGAGCGTCGCTGAGAAATTTGTGATGCTTGGATCCTTGAATTGCAAGCGGATGGAAGCCAGCTAGAAAGAACCCTAGAATTGTTGATCCGTAAGGTCTGGCAGTTGGGCTAGGCGTTCCTTGAAGGTCGAGATATAGTTGGCCAAGGTGCCATCTTGGTGAGTTAAAGCGAATTCTCCATAGCCATTGAGTTAAGTGGAATCACCAAATCAGATCAATAATTGCTCGGCAAATTGATCCCATGATAGCATCGGATAGCGCCCGAGCAAGATTTGAATCCAAAGCTGGGCGGGGCCGGACAAGGCAATAAGAGCTAGATCCATACGGCTGTTGTGGATGAGTTTTGTTGACGAGAAAATATTGCTATGAGCGAGTGAGCCATGCGAGGGCGCCGGCATCCAACTACACGAATGCATACAAACTTCTCCCATTAGCCATATGGAGACACGCAAACTCCTCCCAATAGCCATATGGATGCTCAATAATTACACCAACGTTCAACACACCAAATTGATAAGAGTGAAAGTCGGAATTGTCCACCAGCTACACGACCAACGTGATGCACACAAATTGTTCTGCCAATCTACTGAGTAGAAAAATATTGCACCGTAACTATTTGATAAATTGACCAAAAGAGAAACTGGAATTACTGAAACTGAAATATCGCAATGCCCGACAACGCTGATATAAGCGAAAGAGCAAGCGAGTTTATATTGAAACTGAAATAGACTCCTAACCCTGCTACGTGTTAGCTATAGAGTGATGTGTTGTGAGGTATGTCCTCAAAGAGTATTTAAGTGTGAGGTGTCTCCTCTGTTGGTGTTGTGTACACCATAGAGTTTTGTAATTTGGTGTTTTATACACCGACCAGTTTAATAAAATCGTTATATTTTGTTATAACTTATTTATCAATCCTAGGGTATATTGATAACCAACAAGTGGTATTAGAGCCAGGTTGTGGTGTTAGTTGTTGGAGCCGTGATATTTTTTGGTGTTCATTTACAGGGCTTTTTTTTTCAAAACACCCCTAAGGGTGAAGGGTTAGGCGGACTCACAACCCGTCGATATCAATAACAATAAATCATGTTTCGTACATGTACCAAGCCAAAAACTGACTTGGCACCAAGCGAACGAAACAAACTATAAAGGCTGCTGCGCGGGCTTTTTCACACCTATCGTTGGAATGGGTAGAGGTGAGTTGCCCTAGCAAAATCTACTTATATTTACTCCTTACACCCCAAATACTATTAACTAGCAAGTGGAAGTCCGGAGGTCGATCCCACAGAGAGAGATGGTGTTC
>JAYDZE010163783.1:0-22029 GCA_034509125.1 Monilaria moniliformis | reverse complement strand
GGCGAATTACATTGGGTATAATTGGCATGCCATAGGGACTGCAGTACTGCTACTGGGGGATAAGGGTGGAATATGTTATTGCGCGGGAGTCGCGCTTGTGCCTGTGTGGCGTATATTTGCCTGTGTGGCGTATTTGCCTGTGTGGCGTATATTTGCCTGTGTGGCGTATCGTTCCGTGTACCCATGTCTGATGCCGAGCAGTTTTATGGGGCTATAATTGTTATTATTGTGATGTGTTGGATATTGACATGCTTTATATGTTGTTTGATGCCGATACTTTTGGATAATGATAATAAAGGTATTTAATTAGATATTAAGGGATATTCTGAAGTGTTCGATTGTGAAAGTAAAACTGCGAATCGAAGGATTATAATTGAATAATTTAAGGATTTAAGATGAAATAGATAACCTTTTATGTAGATTAATTTAAATAGTAAAATACATAGAAAATTTAACGATTAAAGGAATTATCTTAATCGAAGAATTAGACTTTAAAGTGATGAATGTGCTACTGAGCTTGTGGAAGCTCACGCTCGCTACTTCATTTCTTTTTGCAGACTAGCTCGAGTTTTGATCTTTTCTTGGCAGCTGCTGCGTCCTCGACGGTCACTAGCCTGTCTTGTGGTATATATATGTCTTGATCCTAGTTTTGTGGCATGTACAGAAGTCTTATAATCCTGTATTTAGTTTCTGCTGTGTTTTGACCTTTTAGATGGTTTTTGTATGTGAATTGGTTGGTTATGCAGTAGACGGGAAAATTAGAATTTTATAAATCTCCTTTATGATCTTGTGCGTTTGTGTGGTTAAATAGCATTTTATAATCCTTGTGGCATCTCTTATTCGACTGAGAAACTGGTCGGGTGAGGGGTGTTACAGATAGGGTAGTGCTATTTCAGCTCGATTTAATATGTAGTGCTACTTGAGTATATACATTATGTTGATAGAATAAATATGTTATACTACTCGTGTATGTATGTTGTATTGATAGCTTTTTTGTATTATACTGATGGATTTGTTACATTATTTTGATTGAGTATTTTAATTTGTTTGCAGAGCTTCTACGTAGATAAGGTAGTGCTATTTCAGCAAATAGTGGTCCATGCATACCCAACAGTAAAAGGTTGGACCCGAGGGCTATTGAGAAAGAGAGAGGCTAATGGAATGCAATCCGTGGGTTTTGACAAATGATGTTTAGAAAGTAGGTATGAAATAGGTTCATTCCTGAACGCATATGATGAAATTCTACCACAAAAGGGTACTGCGCGAGAGGTGCCAACTAATGGTAGATGAACGGAGTTATGCATCAAAAGAGACTGCTGAAGAGATTGATTCGTAGATCATGGCTGCTAAGACAGCAGCTGAAGCAATCTTCACGCTCATCAAACGTACAAAGGATGCACTGCCCTACATCCTCAAGATGGGTTGCTACAAGGTTGCATCGGATGCAGCAATGAAGGTTGTTGGGCTTAATCAGAATCCACAGTCACAGCATGCGCATGATGATGACCCGGTTGCAGAAATGACACAAGCCATTGTTGAATAAGCATATGATCATCCATAACGGGTTAAGGTTGTTGAAGTTGTGATGAAGATGGTGGAGGATAAGATTGACATAACTAATACTTTTGGAGTGCCGAGCTTCGACTTAGGATTCACAGATGATGAGGTAAGTCTTCTGATGATTCTTTTATAGTAATTTACCACACTGCTCTAGTATCTATGTTATACTGCTCTATTATCTCTATTATACTGATACTAGAATATTTTTTCTTCTACTATAGGGTGTTGATGATGACATCCAAGCACCTCAAATGGAGAATCAACATGAGGTAAGTCTTCTACTAATACATGGACATTCCATATGCTCTGCTGCTCAAATGTGTATGTTATACTGCTCGTGAATATATGATTTACTACTTGTTTGTATATGTTATACTGTTGATATATGGACATTTTATATGCTCTGCTGCTTGAATGTATATGATATACTGCTCGTTTGTATATGTTATATTGTTCGAGTATATATGCTTTATTGCTCTAATATTTTCCTTTTACTGCAGGATGATGAAGAAATTTATAACATCTGACAACCACATACGGTGAATTGAGATAATCAGTTGATTGTACAATTGTCTGATCTAGGTACTAATCGGGAGTCATGTAAATAGAAGGAAGTTGATGATCACGTGGCTATTCAATTGGCTATTCTAGAACATGAGCATGAAGGAATATTGAATGTCCAATTGATTGTTGAGATAGATCATCAGCGGCCTGGTGATGACATCCAACCACCTCAAACGGAGAATCAACATGAGGTAATTCATCAATAATATACTACTAGAGTATATCTGAGGTATACTGCTCGCATGTGTCTGTTGTAATACTCAGTTTATATGTTATACTGTCATAGCCCTATAAAATGATATAGTGCTCACATATATATGTTTTACTGCCCGAGTGAATATACTACACTGCTAGAGTATTTATTTTATGTTGCTAGAAAAAATATGGTATAATTCTGGATTGAATATGCTAAACTGCTTGAGTATATAAATTATATTGTTCTTATATGCTGCTCAAATATATATATTTTATTTCTCGCATGTGTCTGCTACACTACTCGGATTTTTATGTAATGTTGTCCTAGCCGTAGTATATATGCTCGAACTTATATGTTATACTGCTCATGTATATATCATGTACTGCTTTATATACATATTATATGCTGATATACTTACCATAATATACAACCCGTACAGGTTGGGAAAGATGTAGATTTAGATGCAATCGTGGGACGTGCAGTTGAGGCGTGTGAGAAGATGGGGGGACAAAGCACGAAAACCCCCTAAACCCTCTCAAAAGAAATTGTTGTTTATAAATTGAGACCACAAATGGTCGAGAGGCCCCAACTCAGAAAAAATGCGGGGAAACAACCATCAACTGCCGTACAGTCCCCATACAATCAAATGGCAGTGGAAATTAGTCAGAAGCTCGACACTACTGAAAAGAAGCTTTATTATTGGATCATGATGACAACTGATGAGTATGTTTTGTTGTTTTACATGTACTGATTACTTGTTACTGTTTTGCTGCTTTCCGCATATATATGTACTAATACATTGGTATTGTTGTTATGTTTTCCCAACTTCAAGAATAATATCGTGTACGATGATGATAATGTCAAATTTACACAGTTCGATATCGTGACACTTCAGCCACATACTCATATAAGTGTCGATGTGATTGATGCACGGAGTTCGTACATGAACCACATGGAGCAATTCAGATCTCCACCATCGCCGAGTCAAGTTTTCTTCACAACATATCATTGCGTAAGTAACCCAAACTATTAACCTTGACAACATCAATGAACTGATTTGTAATTATTTATTGCATACGTTCACATCATTTGATACGCCAAAAAGTTGTGATGCGAAAAAGGGCGATTGCCGAATTCGGCATGAGAATATCTTATAAGGCTCAAAGAATCAATGGATTCGTATTATCAATATATGATTTGGTAAAAGTTTCACAATATGTTGATTACATCATATCTATATACTGCTATACTAAAACTGGTATACTGCTCTAATACCATATGCTGCTTGAAATACATTTGCTATACTGCTCGACTTTGTTTGATATGTTCCTTGGGTATATATGTTATGCTTTCCTAGTATATATGCATTTATTACAACATATCTATGTTTTGATTGTACTATAGCTATATACTGATTGCACTATAGTTATACATTGATTTAACTCTGTTATATATTGATTAAGATATCGTCATGTGCTGCTTGAAATACATTTGCTCTATTGTTCAAATTTGTATGATATGCTGCTCGGATTTACATGCTATGCTTTCCTAGTATATATGCTAGATATATATGTGTTGATTAGATCATATCTATGTACTGATTGTACTATAACTATATACTGATTGCACTATAACAATATATTGATTAAGATATCGTCATGCGCTGATTGTTTTATATGTATATATTGATTGCACTATATTGTTTAAATATGTACTCGTTCCAATGTTATCACAATCACACTATTATTTGGTTGTGTTCCACATGAATGTTGGGTTTATGGCCATACTTCGATGACTTCTTTGTCATTCGACATCAAGGTATTGTCGAGTATGTCCACAAACCCAGCTTTCATGTGAAAAACACAACCAAATAATAGTGTGATTGTGATAACATTGGAATGAATACTTGTTTAAACAATACAGCGCAATCGGTATATACATACTTGTTTAATAATTAATACTTTTGCAGTATAATTGTTACAATATTCATTAGTATAATTTATTATTTTTCTGTAATTATTCATGCCGTTGTATGCACGGGGTAGAACACTAGTTTGTGGAGACATTAAAAACTCTGCATAAATAAAGCATGGTAATCAAAAAATTATTTCAATCTTGAAAGCAACACCCAAAATTTATGGAGATTCATTTCCTCACATACGAGAATATAGGTGAACCGCATAAATTACAACTGCTAACAAAACAAATTCTAATGACGTCCTCTCAAGACACAAATGTAAAATAATGTGCACAAAACAAAACAAAAATATACAACGCTATCAATACAATATGAGGGGCAGAGATTATCATAAACATCAGCACAATCACATGATATAATAATAATGAAAAATATAAATGTACATAATTGTACATACATAATATTTCTAAATTTTAAATTAAACTGAATCTGTTTTATTCAAATTGATTTTATTATTAATTACAATATTAATTTTCCTAAATTGTTCCTATTATATTTTCAAATCTATAATTAAAAAATTAGTTTGTTAAATCCTTCAAATAGAACTACAAAATTAATTTGGAGATAAATATATACATATTTAATGAAGATATTAATCTTTTTCCGATCTAATTTCGAAAAGTTAATTTTTTTCTAAATTATTGCAAAATAGTAAATATATAATGTATTAATTTATTTTAAATTAATTAATATTTAGAAACTAATTTAAATATAAAAAATATCTAAAAAAATCAATTATATATATACAATTTATATACATTTATCACTACTCTAATAATAATAAGTATTGTAAAGTCATAATCATTTTTGTAATATTCCCTCCATTAACAACACATTATGAACGAACAGTACAGATTTTAATAAATAGTTTATAGTATGCAAATAGAGTAAAACTCTCATTCTAAATACAGAGTATGTAAATCCTACTATTATAAAAATCTGGCAAATGTTTTATGGACCGACCAAAAAAGAAATTATGGCAAATTTTCCCTGGTCGTAAGCAATTCCAATGAATCTGAAACAGGCGAGAGTCGTCAGCCCTAACTAGATTATATATAAAGATAAAACACATCTCTTGGAAAATTCAACAGACAGAATTAGAATAGTCAAAACATGAAAATATTTTCAAACAAAAAATTGTTCAACCATATTCCTGCCGACGAAGTTCTCAACAAGCTAAAACACAGCTAAAAAAGAAATTTATGGAGCAACGACAACAATTCTTCCAGCAACTTGGTCGAGATCCCTTTGGCCGCTGGATGTGATTTTTCTTCCTCTGTAAAACAAGTATTGCATAAAAGAAAATTAGAGAATCGCAAATGCTACTGCCAGCAACAGAGAATCGATGCAGTAGAATTCAAAGTCGAAGAACCTAATTGACAAGGACTAGCACCAAATTTCCATACAATAAGGGAGCTCTAGCCCCAGATTTTTCATATTTTTGTATTTACATTTACCATACATACAAAATATTAGAACAAGTGTGCACAATATCCAAATTATGTCATCAAATTCAACAAGGGACAACTGGACTGCCTAGGTTAGCCAAGCGCCATACTCTTCTGCTACAAGTGAGAATAGAAAAAAAAATTAATTGAACAGAAGTAGACGTGCACTTACCCCCTTGTATCAAGTTCAACGATGTTCATGTTCTGCAGCTGCTGCAGAATGTGACGAGCAACAGATCCACTGCTTTTGCCAAAATGGGGTGGACGGCTTCCATTCCTCTTGCTTCCACCATAAATCCTACGGAAGGCACCAACGCCAAGACCTCCCCTCAAGTATATCTTCCTAGCCATGGAAGCTGTGAAATCAAACCACTTATTATTAGTACAGCATCATGGGGAAGCATACTAAGCAATAAACAATAAAATCATGAACCTACTGATAAATATGGTACTAAATAATGAGTAATGATTACCCAAACTATTACGAAACAGAACTCGAAAATCTTGCATGCTTACAAACAAAATAAAAGTATAGGTAGACGGGGATTACCAGCCCTTATGTAATACCAGTCGGGATCGTAAGGGGCAAGTTCTTTTAACACGCCAGTTTTCACGATATCAGTCCACTCGGGAAGCTCCATCTATTGTAAAAACAATTGAGTAAAAACAAACGATCAAAAGTGCTGCATTACGATCACATAGTATTATTCTTGCTTCGAATTTGTAAACAGTAAACGAAACTAAAAACTTCAGCACTTTTGCTTCTCTCGAAATAAATATTCATCTCTTTTATAAAATACACTCCCTGTTTCTATCAAACAAACATGTCAAGGAAGGCGTTTTAATTACCCAGCTGCCAAATACGAACATAAAGCCTCCACTTAAAAAAAAAAAAAAAAAAAAAAGGAAGACATGGGGCATCAATCAAGAAAATTTGGAAAATTACATCTTAAATCGTCAAAAAATACAGAAAAAACTTAAATAAAATTGAACCTTGCCGGAGCGCTTAAGGTGAGCAGCGTAGGCTTTGACGAACTCGTGTGGAGAAACGTCCTTAACATTTCTTGCGGTGGCCATTGATGGAGAGATCTGAAATCTAGAGCAGGCCGCTGAGTATACCACTCTCTGCTGCGACGAAAGCAGTGGCAGAAGCTAGGGTTTTGCAAATCAGGACTGCTGCCACGTTATATAACTCTTCCCACCGTGAACAGCGGCCCTCTTTCGAAGATTGGGGTTTCAGTTGGGGCTTGGGCCCATTGCGGGAAGTTAAGTATAGTTGGGTTGGCCGACTATTTCTCATTAAAAAAAATTGATTAAATAATTGTTCGTCTGTTAATAAGTATTGGTTCGGTTGGTTAACCTTTCTTTTAGTACAATTAAAATTGAAACCAACCCAATTATTTAAAATTATAAAAATACCTAAACGAAGGTTTGGTTAATAATATTTTCGGACCAGTCGAGATACAGTGTGTCCATCACATCAGTTTTATTTCTCGAATTTCTTTGTTCGCCTCTATAAAATATTACTGTTAAGGGTTGATTTTGGACCTACAATTTATTTTATATGTTTCGCAATTTTTATTCACAAATATTTATTTTGTATAATTATTATACATGTAAGAAGATCAAATATACGTTATAATTGGTGAATCTACGTCAAAATGATATTTCAAAGTGTGGAGATAATGAACTCGTGATTGACTTTAATGATTAATCTTGTCGATCAAGTTTTGGAATTGTTGACTCACTATAGAAAACAGCCACATTTCCCACTTATAGTAAAAGATCTTGAATCACATAAGGATGTATTTGGTAGAATGGATTTAAAATTGTGTTAGTATTATAATTTTATAGCATAGAATTTGAAGTTATAATATTTTAGTTTAATTCTAAATTATTTGTTTGATAAAATTACGTAATTGATATAGAACTGTATTGTAATTCTAAATCTTTTGATTGATAAGTCAAAAAATTAACCAAAATTTAACATTAACTTTTAATTAAATAATTTATTTTATTTTTTATTTATATAAATTATGTAGCATTTAGAGTATGTGTGTGTATGTGTGCCTTTTTTATTTATTTTAAAAATCTGGCACTAAATTAATTCATGGTACAAAACACACCCTTCCATATATATGACATATATTATTTATTTCATATAATCCAAATACATATTCGTAGGCATTAGCATATGTTTAGTTCAATAGAAAATTAAACCAAACAAATCTAATAATTGTATTATCTTCAAATGAATAAATATGTTTTGTTCTTCTAAAAATTTCTGAAGAACAAACCACAAAAATTATAAATAAAGTGACTTAAAATTGTAAATTAGATAGAAAAAAAAACTATAGAGATGGGGGAGATAGTGGTGTGTGTGTGTGTAAGAGAGAGAGGGAGAGAAAAAGAGAAAGGGTGTGTGTATGTGAGAGAGAGAGAGAGAAAGAAAAAGGGGTGTGTATATGATAGAGAGAGAAAGAGAGAGGGGATGTGTGTGTGTGAGATAGATAGAGAAATAGAGAGAGAGAGAGAGAGTATGAGTGTGTGTGTGTGAGAGAGAGAGAGAGAGAGAGAGAATGGGGTCTAAGAGAGAGAACTGCAAAAATCTCTTTTGTCGTGGTGGTAAGTATAAGATAATCTTTCTCATGCGTTGATCACCAATTTAGGATGTTGATTTGGTGGTGTTGAGGACCTGCATCTATAAAAATAGCATGAGATTCCAAATATATGTCTAATTCATTGTTAATCTCTACCCCCTATGTGTTGTATCTTTGCATAGTGATGTTATTTCCATTGCTATAATTACTAAAGTTAGAATCTCTACTAGATGTAGTGTTTATTTGATGATCATTATTATACTTTATTGCATAATCCTTAAACAGATTATGTAAGGCTACATATAACTCAAATTTAACTTGTTCTACGTTAAGAATATCTAATTCAAATGAAATTCCAGAATCTAAACTAATTAAGTTAAGTTCATAAGAGGTAAGTTTTGTAAAGTTTCATAATAACAATCTAAAAGTCTACAAAGACCACCTAATTTCAATTTTTGATCCAAACATTTAGCAACTAAAAATACCATTGGAATTTTTTTGAAATATTTTAACCATTTTTGGACCATATAAATATTATAAGTTGTAATTCTTGATTACTTTTTCTCATGCAACTATTAAAACTTATTGTTATATACATGCAATGCTATAAAACACGAACAAAAGTACAATAATAAACTCTAGATAATTCAACAGTTGCAGTTTTAAAAGATTTAAATAACTTAAATAACTCCATATATTGAGTCCAACAAGTAGGTAATAAAACTAAGTCTAAATCACTACAACCTCTAAAAAAATCTACTAAATAATCTTTATGTTTTAAGGTCTAATTTATCATGTCATAAGTAGAGTTTTATCTAGTTGATACATCCATAGAAAAGTTTGTATATCTAATTTTTTTACTATGACAATATTTTGTCATTTCTTTCTTATAACTTTTTTATTATGAATTAATTTTACGGCTAGTCTAATTGGTTCTACATAGTAATTAAACAAATATAAGGCATCTTGAACACACAAATTAAAATATGACAAATACATCTAACATGAAAATATTATCCGTTAAAAATAGGGGAACATGCGTCAATGAGTGAAAAAATACTAGCAATATTAGCGATTGCATTATCAAAACCAACAAAAAATATTTTTATAAATTATTTGATTTCATTTAAAACTTGAATAATTAATTGAGCAATAACTTGAGCAGTATGTGGTGATGTAAATTCCTTAATTGCAATTAAACGTTTGTTCAATGCCCAACTATTATCTAGAAAATCAACCATAATAATCATATAGAAATTTTTGTTATATGCATCAGTCCACACGTCATAACAAATAGAAACTTTGTGAGCTAAGTTCACTAAATATTTCACTAATTCAATTTTTTTGTTAAACCATTGTTTTACTATAGATCTAGTCAATGAACTTCTACTTATTTTTTTATCACTTTGATTGTAAGCTTGTTTTACTCTATATTCATATATATCATTGTCATATGTATTAAAATGTAAATGTTGCATAGCAGCATTCTAGCTATGATATCAGTTGCATCTCTATGGTCACATTTAAAAAGATATGGTTTGAGGGTCGGGTTGAAAGTTTAGTTGAGTTTGGGTTCAGCCGATCCCAAATTCAACTGCGTGATTTTTCTCCATATGCTTGACAAACGTACCGTATCCACCACCATGTGCAAATTTGTATTTTTTGTTGCAACACACATTGAATTTCTTTGGAACATCGAAATGACAATTGGAATCTTTACTTTCAACCTTCTTGAAATGCTTAACGAAGATATTAGATGTCTTACTTCGTTGGGGTTGGGGTTGTGGTGGTGGATGTGGCATTTCTTCTTCTTCTTTATCGTCCAAATATTGACATTCATCACCCAGATTCGGTTGCCATTGGTGGGGTGAAGATATTGGTTGTTGAACCTCGTCACTCGACATGAAAATGAAGTCCTCAAAACTTGTGTTGAAGTATGAACTGAATTTTTTTTAGAGATGTTCATGGTGTTCATGCACGTCAAGGCATGCGCCGCAACATATTCATCCGCCTACAACATATCATGTATTGAAATTATTATATTACAAACCTAATCAAATTGCTTTAGTTAATAACTAAATTATAATAGAAAAATGAGAATTAAACAATTTCTTCAAACTCACTTGCATACGGGCAGCAAGTACAACTTATTCCAATAATAATTCGAGTTGCTCTCGAGCATTTCGATGTGTTGTTGCTCTCTTTGATCTTGGACGGGAGGCATCACTTTGATTTTGGGCAACAACATTACCCTTATCGGCACGGTTAGAATGAGAATAAAACATATTGATAATTTACTAATTGATATTGTAAATGTGTGTGTATTATATATAGTGTGAATTTGTGAATATAAATGATATTTGCAAAGTAAGTAAACAAATAGGGTAGTGAAAGTAAGCACAAATTGCACAACTAGAGAGAAAAATAAGGTAGAGATGACAGAAATTGGAGTTAGAGAATAGAGAATTCTTGTTAATACAAGATGAGTGAGTTGAAATTAGGATGATGGGGGGTATTTATAGATAAAAATTAGTGGGAAAATTTCAAATTTGAATTTGAATTTTGAAATAAAAATAAAAATAAAAAGCCGACGTTACCGTCAGTTTTGTCAGCCAAAGCATGCACCCTATCGCGTCTAGCCCTGCACCACCCTTGTTACGTCAAACCGTCGGTTAAACCGCCGAAACCGACGGTTCTGATTTCTAAAATGTCGAACCGTAACCGAACCGCCAGAACCGAATTCACGGATCCGATTTAACCGTTTGCGTAGGTTCCGGTTCCAAAATCGGACCGGCAGTTCTGGTTCCGGTTCTGGTTGGAACCGCTGGTTTGTGAAAAATTAGGCATCCCTATTGTCGGCTATTATTTCTTATCTCTTCTATTTCAATTTCTATCAAGTTGTGCACGCTATTATTACTTGACTTGTCATTCTGTTTGCTGAGTTGCTCTTGATCCTAGCACAAATCTGGTTCTTGAGTTGCTCCTTCTCTGCTAGTGCTCGACCAGTCAATCTATTGGTCACCTTGGAGACGATGGGCGACTGAGAATCCACTCGAAAATAAACTGGAAAAACTGTGTTAGGAAGAGAATTATATGATGCGGGAAGTCTGTGATTTCTAGACACAAGGACAAACTAATATTTGCACCGGTGAAGGTTGAGGCTCTGGGTTGTGCAGCACGACGCATGAGCGTCAACCTGCATTGTTTCATATGTCAGTCTGTCCTTGCGCCTTGAAATTACATGCTTCTGTATTGTATAGTTCTCATTTTGACACTGTTGATTTAGTTATCTTTTCATGTAATCCTCAGTCGCTCAACATCTCTAGGGTAAGCAACAGATTCTCGTGAAAATGGGATAAATGCAAGAGCCAATAGCTCGTCGTGAGATATTATAATAATGTCTCATGGCGAGTTATTGGCTATTGCGTTTATCTTATTTTTCATGGGCAACTGTAAAATTATAATTGTAAATTTATAATTATTTAGGTTAGAAGTTTGTTTATTACCTAAACCATGTAATTTGTAATGATTTCATTATGAAATAAATATCAATTCAAATATTCTTTCTTTTTACGTATATATTATTCTATATATTTTAAAAAATTATTTTATTTTTATTGTTCTATGATTTTAATTTTTGTATTTCTTTTTATATCATCATAATGATCATATATAATTTTAAACAAATTGGGAAAATGCCGAACCGAATCCGGAACCGGAATCGGAACCGAAACCAGCTAAAATCGGTAAAAGTCCGCCAATTTTGAACTGAATTTGAAAGCGTCTATTTAGTTTAAAAACTGGAACAACCTATTAGCTTGCTGGGATGATTACGTTTCCAATTTTTTGGAACTGAAATCAATGATTCTTGAACCAGTGGCATCACTAATGCAATTAAGTGGATGAAAGTTGAGAAGCGAGGCCAAATGGTTATGCAACAAGTTAAACCCATAGCCCTAATAGTCGCTCAAAATGAAAAGATGCTCCAGGGCAAATCTTTTGACACAACGGGACTCATTCAAATAATCCAGACTTGTGTTTTCCAAATTTTATACTATTTACTTTTTACTGACAATGTATATTGATATATTGCATAAGGTGTTCCACATAAGATTTTCCTACTTGTTATTTTCTTAGTGAGTTTTACTTACATACAAAAATCCAACTTGCAAAATCCAAAATGAAGAATCGTTAGAAGGCATTTTCTTTGAAGGATTAGCTTAGATAAATAAAAAAGGTATAACTCAATTTATTATTTACTTTGAAGGATTGAAATTTAAGGTTATCCTAAGGCCCGTAAGGCTCGTGATATCTCTTATCATTTGAGCTTATTTACTCGCTGAGCACGTCAATGCGGCCCTTGAGCACGATTGATGGTGCACGGCAGAGCGTGTTTGAGCATGATGACGCGCATTCCATCGGTGGCCAGTCATAGGGCGTCACGTGGTGCCCTTTAAATATATATATTTTTATCCGAAATTCAAATTTAATTTTTAAAAAGTTGTTTCCAACGGTAGTTTTGGATTTTTTGTAATTTTAATTTTTCATCTATAAATACCTCACTCACCCACTTCATTCACACCAAAATCATAATTTTCCAATTTATTTCCAAATTTACTCTATATTTATTTTTTCTCTCAACACTTGTTGTTCATATGGATCTTTTCGGCAACGAAGGCAATTCTCTGGTGACGATAATCCAACCAGCAACCCCAAGCGTTATTTTTGGATGGCATGTGATGCTGAGGCGCTGGCAAGATGTTATATGACTGCAATGAAAGCCAATAAAACCCCAACAACCGAGCATCCATCGAGATAATGAAGGCGCTGACGCCAATCTTATCGCAAATTAATTCTCTAAAAATCCACGATGGGGGTAGGTGTATATCATCGACGGTTCTGTATGAGCTAAAATTTGTTTATGCGCATAGCAAATACGTTGGCGGCGCGTGAAGAATACTTCCAACAACGGCGGGACGGTACTGGGCGGCTAGGTCTTTCCACGCTCCAAAAATATACGTCGGCCATCTAACAACTCGCAACTGACGCAAGTTCCAACATGTTCGATGAGTACTTGCATGTCACTTAAAACACGAAAAAAATGCTTGAAAGAATTCTGTAAGGGCATTCGAAACGCATTCGACACGTTGAAGTCGCTGACAACCCAAGACTGACAATACCTACTCAATATGCACGACACGGCTTCCCCGGCATGCTTGGCAACATCGACTGCATGCCTTAAGAGTGGAAAAATTATCCATCAGCATAGAGAGGGCAATATACTAGCGGCCACGGGATCCGTCCAACCATAATTCTAGAAGCCGTCGCCGACTACCAGATGGATTTGGTATGCGTTCTTTGGTATCGCTGGGTCAAACAATGACATTAACGTGCCGAACCACTCTGATGTCTTCAATGACGTGTTGGCTGGTAGGACCCTCGTCATAAGCTTCACGACCAATAGACGTCGATATGATATGAGCTATTATATCGCGGATGACATCTCCCAAGTGGTCGACTTTCGTCAAGACCTTTTTGTGTCCAACTAACCCGAAAAGAGTATGTTTCGCCCAAAAGCAGGAGTCGGCGAGAAAAGACGTGGAACGCGCATTCAACGTGCTCCAATCACGATTCGTAATTATCAAAGGTTCGGGTTGTTCGTGGTTTAAGTCGATATCATGTATGCGTGCATCATATTGCACAATATGATTATTGAAGAAAAATGAACCAGCACTGCCAATTGGACTGCTGCTCATCTACTACAAACGACGCCCCAACTCAAGGTGTCCATCTGAACTTCCGAACTTACGCAGCTTGCCATGAGTCAACACGCGATAGAGACCATCATAGTCGAATCCAACATGATCTAGTTGATGAAGTATGGGCATGTTGCGGTCCTCTCGAGGAATATGATTTTATTTATGTAGTTTCTTTTATTTTATTTATGTACTTTTTTATTTTAATTATGCAACTTTATGTTTTTTAATGAAATTAGTAATTTTCATTTATTCGTAAATCATTTTAATTTGGATATATAATTAAGAAAAATCATTAAAAAGAAAATATGATAAAATGTAAGTGGATCTCATGAATCGTGTAAGCGCTAAATGAGATAGTGCTCAACGGAGGTGGGAGAATGTTAAGCACGTGAACGTGAGTGCCCAAGAAGATAGTACTTAAAGGATGTGGATGCCCTGAGAAATCATAGTAATGGGGATAAAATTAGTCAATCATCTATCTTATCAATCATGAAAAGTATACAATCCCTTAAAATGGTAGGTTATATAGCTTTTTGGGCGACCCCATGCCCCTATCTTACTAGATGTTTACAATCCTCCATGTAATTTTTTTATTGTTATTGTATATAAGTTATATTTATTATTTTCTTATTTTTTATATGCAAAAAAAAAAAATTCACATGTTCAAATTTGTTTCTAAATACAGAATTGTAACTTTGCCCACCCATTTATAAATTTCTAGCGATGGCATGCCTTATTTTATTTACATTTCTTCAAACTTTTTATACATATTACACAATAAATATAGCTACATTACACTACTATAAAAGTGAAACCACTATTCCACCATATAAGGGCATTCCCAATGCACCCGCAAACGCAGCGTGCGACGGGGTGTTGGAGTTGGGGCAGGGTTGCAAGGGTGGGGATCCAGCGGGCACAATGTTAGCCGCAAGGGTGATGTTGGGCACGGCAAGGAGTGTAGTGGTCGTGAATGAGGGGTGTGGTTGTAGGAGGTGCGGCAACTACGAGTTATGACCATTGCCAACAGATATTTTCGCAATTTTTTTTTTTTTTTTTTTGCATAGGATCCCCATGAAAGAGATGGAGGGAGAGAGGTGCGGTAGTGTTTCTCGCCCAATGAGGAAGAACTGAAATTCTAGGAATTTTATTTTCGAAATTGGAGATTTTGTTAGGATTTAATTGTAGGTAAAAGGAATGCCAAGAAAGAGTGTGTAGAACGCCAAGTCGGAGGCGGTGGTAGCCATGGCGGCGTGCGCCATTGCTGCACGTGCATCGGCGAGTTGTCGACGTCAGAAAGAGAGAGAGAGAGAGATTGAGGAGAAAAGTGTCAGCAACGACAATTCGTCGCGTCTAAGAGGGAGACGAATGAGAGGAAGCTGCCACAATGTTGGTCGACGACGAAGCTTCGCCGGAGAAAGGGTGGCAAGCAAAGAGGAAGAAAGATAGGTTTTTGGTTTCTATAGTAGAGGGAGAACGAGAAAGAGAGAGAAAAGAGAGTTGGAGAGAGAGAAAATAAAAGACGTTAGATAGCAGGAAAGAAAAATAGATGGGTTTAATTTTATTTTTTTCCGTTACAATTTTTATGGATATTCTTTAATATATATGAAATTAGAAATTAAAAAAATGATGATTTAAAAAAATAGAGTTATCATTGAAATTTTGTAGTGGTGTTATTAGTGTTATGATTGAAATTTAAAATGGTAATGTGATAGATAAAAAAGTAGAGTTGTGGTTGAAATTTGGGATTGAGTTATGAAAGTTCTAAGGTGGGAGATAATTTTCAGAAAATAATTTCCATTTCGTACTAAACCAGAAAATATGGAAACGATAATTGAGTACTCCATTTATTTAGAAAGATGAACGCAAACAACTTGAACTGGTAAACCAGAAAACGACGCCGTATCACGCTCTGAACTACAGCATACAAAACTCCCCAAAATTCACCACCTTCTCTCTCTCAAACCCTAGTGTCTCTGACTGGCCTCTAATTCAACTACCGCCCAAGGCCCCAAGTCATGACTATCCGACACCTAATCGGCCTCACCCGCCGCGGCCGAAGAATATCCCGCCCCTTCACTTCCCGGCGACCCCTCTCCACCGCCCTCGCCACCTCCCCCGATGCCCCCCTTCCTTCTCCTCCGCCCCCGACCGCCATGATTTATGACCGATTGGCTGAATCCGTCAAAGAGAAGCTAAGGAGGCTGGAAAACCCCGACCCCCGCTTTCTGAAGTACAATTCCCCTCACCCGGCCGTCGATTCTCACGCCGAAATCCTATCGGCGCCGCTTACTCGAGTCACGACTCTCCCCAATGGGCTCCGCATTGCCACCGAGTCGACTCTCGCATCGAAGACGGCCACCGTCGGCGTCTATATCGACGCCGGATCGAGATTCGAGAGCGACGAGACGAACGGAACCGCGCATTTTCTGGAGCATATGATATTCAAGGGCACGGAGAACAGGACGGCGAGGGGGCTGGAGGAGGAGATCGAGAATATGGGGGGTCATTTGAATGCGTACACTTCGAGGGAGCAGACGACGTATTACGCCAAGGTGATGGATAAGAATGTTCCACAGGCGCTGGATATACTGTCTGATATTTTGCAGCATTCGAGATTTGAGGAGAAGAGGATTGATCGAGAGAGGGATGTCATTCTCCGCGAGATGGAGGAGGTACCGGATTCTCTTTCTATTTTTTTATTTTTATTTTTAGTTTTGGCGCATTCTTGGTTTTGTTAGTGATTTTGATATTTTTCTGAGTATTTTTTTTTACGAAATCAGTTCTTTTTAATTGATTATGTATGATGGACGGAGTGTGTGACACTTTTGTTCGGGCCACATATTTGTTGAGAAAGTTGTAACTTTGGTTGGCCTCTGGAAGACAAGATTCATAATGCTAATCATGTATAGACGCTGAAGGTCTTCTAATTGTATTTTCGTTCTGTTCCTGGCTACTTCTAGTATAGGGATTATTAGTTTATATCATTAAAGGAATATGTATACGATGTAGCCGTTTGTGCTTGTTTTCAACTTTTCCAGTGGTCTGCGATGTATATTTGTATTTGCGTATTATATTAGTACTTTTTTGTTTGTGGTTTTGCCCTTGGTATTTAAGGGACAGGAACTGTGGGCAGGCCACTTTGTGAAATTAAATTTGTTTGGATTGGTAGGAAGCAACGTTTAGACACCACTATATTCTTTTTTGCTTTGATGTATTATCTTTTTTGTCCATGTACTGTTCTTAGTTCAGATAATTCTCACCACTCACTTTTCGAAGCCATGTGTTGCAATCTCCGTGTTAGTAAAATATAAGGTTTTTGCAGCTCTATATCTGATATATTTGACCTTTGGTTTAAAAAACTCGGCATCTGATTGATTGAACTCTTGGTTTGCTGCGTAAACTAACTACTGGTGTCTCTGCCGCATGACCCACAAATTTGTCTCCTTGATAAACTATTTATTGATTTTTCTATTCACCAGGCTCTTTTTTTTTCTTTACTAGATCGAAGGACAAACAGAAGAAGTAATATTTGATCACTTGCATGCCACTGCTTTCCAGTACACGCCTCTGGGTAGAACCATCCTGGGACCTGCAGAAAACATAAAGACAATTGGCAAAGAACATATACAGAAATACATATCTACTCACTACACTGCTCCTAGAATGGTATTTACAGCAATAAATTAGGCTTCTCTTCATCTATGTCCAGCTAAATTTCTCTTGTTTGGTTTTTTGATTGCTTTATCTGGCTTTGTTCTTTGCTCATCTTACTGTTCCGTTTTGGCTTCTCTTACAGGTAATTGCTGCTTCCGGTGCTGTCAAACACGAAGATGTTGTTGATCAAGCTAAAAAATTATTTTCAAATTTGTCAACGAATCCCACATCAACTAATCAGTTGGTAGCTAAAGAACCTGCTATATTCACAGGCTCAGAGGTATGCTTCCATGATCTGAAAGTATTATGACCATGTGCATGGCAATGCTTGAAGTTTTTTAGTAGGTCATAAGCGGCATCTAACTTATTTCTTGAAAGATAGATCAGGATGCGTGATGATGATATTCCTCTTGCGCAATTCGCGGTTGCTTTTGAAGGGGCCTCGTGGACAGATCCAGACTCAATAGCTCTAATGGTCATGCAGTCTTTGTTGGGCTGTTGGAACCAAAATGCTGGTGGCGGAAAGCATATGGGGTCAGTATTGGTGCATTACATACTGATGGTTTATATGATTTTCCTAAAATTCTTCACTTGTACCCCACATGCATTAACTGGAATTGGAATCTCTAATGCAGCTCTGAGCTTGCACAAAGGGTTGGCATCAATGAAATTGCAGAGAGCATGATGGCTTTCAATACCAACTACAAGGACACTGGTTTGTTTGGTGTCTATGCTGTTGCTAAGGTCTGCTTGCGAATATGAGCTTGTGGAATTTTCTTCTTAAAATCAAGTACAAATCCATAGCAGCTAGTAAATGTGACTGTCCAGTTCCCCATCCTATACCCTTAAAGACTCATCTTGCCTCCTGAGATATGCTTATTGCTACACTTATACTACCTCTTTAAGGCTTGGTGTCGAGGCTGCTATCCACTGTTAAGTTTGGGTCTATTTAACCATTCTTCATTTAGTATTGTTACTATATTTTGCATTCTGTCTGCAGCCTGATTGCTTGGATGATTTGGCCTATGCTATTATGTATGAGATGACTAAGCTATGTTACCGAGTTTCAGAAGCCGATGTAAATCGTGCTCGTAACCAGGTAATGTCCTCAACTCATGGTATTGGGTTGATCTACCTTTACTGAGCATGATCAGGACTCAGTTTTTCTTCAAACAAGGTTCTCTTTCGTTGGTCAAAAATAAAAAAAATGTGGGTTTTATGATTTTATATTGCCCGAAAGGATTGTTTGCTATATGCAAGGTTAACACGTAACACGTGTATCTGTGTCTTGCAGTTGAAATCATCATTACTCCTTCACATGGATGGGACTAGCCCTGTTGCGGAAGATATTGGACGGCAGGTATGACTGAAATATGATCATAAAAGAACAATTTGAATAAAAAATGGGTGTACACGTGTGCTTATACAATCCTAATATTGAAAGTAATTACATGTGGTCTTTTAAGCTATGTTAACCTTCTTTGATCCAAAGCTGCAGGTTCGTATCTGTTTTTTCTCCACTTCGACTTTCAGAGTTTGCTGTTGGAGGGAGGGTATGGATGAGAAATCAGGGCTATAAGAAATTGGGGATTGCAAAATAAAATATTTGGTTCATAATATAACAAAATAGTGGGAGAATACTTAGTGATTTTTGGCCACATAACTATTGAATATATGAATAGTCGTCCAATGGCACTCTTTCAAATCCATTACTTGACATAGGATTGATATCGTGTCAGCGCTCGGTCTAATGAAGTGAGCTGCCCTACTCATTTGGTTGGACTGAGTTCTATGCTTGATTACCAAAGCACCATAAGTTGTAGTTGTTAGTATATACATATATTTATTGCCAAAATACTCAGGTTTTTGTCTGAGATTATGACTTGTACAAAAGTTGGAAGTTTTGTTCATGTATATACACGTGCTGTATGTGTAGGCATGTATAGTTTTACTGATTTGTGTCTTCTTGGCTGCAGTTGCTTACGTATGGCAGGAGGATTCCTTATGCAGAACTATTTGCTAGGATAGATTCTGTAGATTCCAGCACTGTCAAACGTGTTGCAAACAGATTTATATTTGATAGAGTAAGCCTCTACTGCTATATCTCAACTGATGATAATGTTTCAAGAACTGAACCAGCCGGTTCTCATTAGTTCTTAATCATATTCACCACTGTACTCTATCCATGCAGGATATTGCGATTAGTGCAGTAGGTCCAGTCCAGGGCCTGCCTGACTACAACTGGTTCAGGCGCAGAACCTACTGGCTCCGATACTAAGTCTGAATTAACTTTTAAATGGCTTTCTTTACTTGCTTGGCCTCTCCGACGTCAATTTTTCCTTCACCTGATAGTAGAGTCGAGTATCCTCTCTGCTTTATTTTGATTTCGTTCTTACTGTAACTTATTCTGCTTAGTGCAAATAATTATATGCTGTTACAGTTGCTTTGTCCTCATTATTTTCGAGAGGGAGGCCAATGCTACCCTTTCGACATAAAAGCGCCATCATAATAAAAGTGAAGATTAAATGTTATTTACTCGCATTTTGTTCAATGCTTTAGTAGTTCAATCAAATTATAAAATCCAGGTAATAGCTTAAGCTGGGAAATGGTTTAGAAAAAGTACACGTTAAAGAAATCCTTTTTTCGAGTGTAACACGATTCATGAATCTTGAGTCTGAAAATGACACTTTTAGTCATATCCTGTATTAGTAAGTAATAAAATTTGGAGATTATTTTATTATTCAAAACAAATAAATAATGGGCAATGGATCAGATACTTTTACGTCTGCGGTGACTACTTCAATATGAAATTCAAGGTTAAACCTTGCAAGTGTCGAGCACATTTCATTAAACATAACATACAGATGGCATTACCACAAGCTCAACCAAAAAAAAAAAACACAAACAAACAAAATAGCTCTAATATGTGTTGGAAGCAACCATATCATATGACACCTATCTGCCAACAGAGTAGAAGAATAATTAAGTTGATTAAGTAACAACCTATAGCATCTAAAAACAAATGAGACACGGAGATGATTTCATTACGAGATTATATCAACATAATGTACAAGATACTCCTGCCATAATAGCCCTAAACAAAAATTCCCCATTTTCCCCGAAGAGGCATAGTAACAAATTTCAATTTCCCTATTCTATAATTTTTTTTCTCCTGGATTCTGTGGTAACATGCCTTAATCAGGAAGAACAGGCACGAGATAACTACTGTGAACAAATTGATACTAATATGAAATCAATAGCAGAGCCTTTAATCTAGGAGACTTCTAAATTTTCCCCATTGATGAAATTCTTTCTTTCAGCACCCCACTCCACCCCCCCATGAACTGTACATGTTAGCTTTTACCTGTTAAGTATTTACAACTGTTGCCGCTGCCTTGTTCTTGTGTAGCTACCTCTCCTGCCAGCACTTTTATTCAACCTAGACACACCATTACCCCAATCTTCATCATCATCGCCGTCATCATCATCCATATCTGCCATTCGGACAGCCTTCCCTCGTCTCGTGGAGGGTGGCCGTTTCCTCTTGATGTTTGCCGTGTAGGTTGAATAGTCAATTGTGTCTTCCCTCAAGGCATTCTTGAATTCCTGAGAAGAAAACAATTATAAGCCACTTAGATAGCAAAACAAAGCTCATCTGCAATACACAGAGGGATACAATACTAATCTATATTTAGAGATATGTAATAACGGAGTTGTGAGAGCAATATAAGACCAAAATTCCCCTGATAAAAACTCATTTGCTATATTAAATATAAAACCAAATATCCCCAGTGTCATATATTATTACATATGATATATTGTTTCTACTCTAGTCACAAATTGCATCTATATGTGATACTATAATTTATTTATTTAATGTTATTATTGTAGTGCATAATATATATATATATATATATATATATATATATGGAAAGGGTTCCAATAAAAACCTTTCTTATTAAAAAAACTAAAAACTACTTTCAGTCATTCGATTATGAAGATCTACCATGGATACATCTCTCTTGTTATATGAATACTAGTTCGAATCCTAGAGGGGTGAACATTTTTATTTTTTTCAGTGCAGTTGATTTCATTGCCAATGCAGTTAATTCACACATTGAATGCAAGTGTTTTCATGTTCTCATAATAACAAAGTTTCTATTTTAACCAACTCCTATATATATATATATATATATATATATATATATATATATTCCATATTGTTAAGTTAAAGAAAATATCACATTTAACGAAAAATAGAAGCTGG
>JAYDZE010163672.1:0-22030 GCA_034509125.1 Monilaria moniliformis | reverse complement strand
GATGGTGTAGATTAGTTCTTAGTTCTGCAATAAGAATTGGTTCGTATATGATCACACCTCTATATATATATATATATGAGAATTATTTCTTGAAAGCAAAATTGGGAAAAATGGTCCTTCTTCACCTTATATATATTATGTTAATTTGTGCATAGATTTTTTTTTTTTTGGGGTGGGGGGGGTGGGGAATGCAACCTACCATTGATAGTGGAATGGTGACACTATAATTCAAAGTTGAAAGTGATGGCAAAATCATTCACATGGCTAGAGAGATATGCCTAAGTTTTTGACATGCACGATGCACCTGCATACTAACAAAGTAGGACATCTTCTTGTTCATTTTGGAAAATATGTTGACACTAATTAATTCGTGTGTATTGAGGAAGATCTTTTTATAAGCTTTATTTATTTTAGTTTTACTTTTGGTATTGACTAGAAGACAAAAGGTAGGGAGTCTAGGGACCAAACTTAATCACGCGTATACTTTTTAAGGTTGTGTTCGAGGGGACAATTAAACTAGTTATTTCAGGCAGCGTAATTCATTAAAGAGTTTTGTGAAAGAATTTTTATTTTTTAATGTTGCATTATAGATTTTAATGACACGAACTATGGAAGATATATACTTCCTTTTGATGTATACATATAGATATTAATTATTGATGGATTCAAAAAATAAAATTTGTGAGGTCGAAACTGTTGTACGTGAGGTTGATGGTGACTCGAAAAACCGAATTCAATATAATTATTTGGCATTCTTTAGCCGACGACGGTGGGGTCGACTGATCCAGCGCGACCCCGCCTAAGTCCGTTCCTGATATTAATACGAGGAACAATTGGGGCCATAATATAAACAAATCTAACAAGATGCAATCATTAATAATTCATAAAGATTACAAGATGCACGTGAACTTGACCCAAAGAGGGGAAATAGATTATAATTAATTGGTTACAACAATTATAATATATGAAGGGTAATCACTAATATCCAACCAAAATAATTTAAACAAAAAACAAGAGAAAGAAATCTTGTCTGCATTTGTACTCTCAGTGTCATAAAATTTTCAATGATGCAGAGTTGCAAGTAATGACATTCCAAGATGCTAGCTAAAAAAATTGAGATTGGATTTATCTATAAAAGCTTACTTTACTATTGATAAGTGACTTTTTTAGTTGAATTAACTGATATTTATTGAAATGAGATACCGATTGCTGATTGCTTTTATAATCTATGTTCTTATGCATAATAGTTTATAGTTGATTCACTTTATAAATTATAAGAAAAAACAAACAGACAAACTACTGAAGATAGGAAAGGCGTGCGTAGATTATGATTTTTCAAAAGTTTTCAATCTTTTGTAATCCCCTCAATTGACAATATAAGTCATTCATTTGACATTAAAAAAAAAAAAAAAAATCTTGCAGAAATCAGAATATAACCAGTTACCTAGCTTATATATATCAAGCAAAAATAAGGAGATATGATTATAAAATTACAAAATATACATCAAATAGTTTTATACATCCAATGTTAAATTAGTAATTTTGTAAATGAAAATGGAATCAAATAGTTAAATTTCTTTAAAATGGGTGATATATATTTATAAAACTGATTTACTATTTTTATTTTTTTTACGGAGAATCGAATTATGGGATCACAATAAGCAAGATCATATTTACTTGCTTTGATATATACAGAAACAAAAATATTCAGCTTATGTTGTCGCTAAAATTCAAATTCAAAATTCTTTTTAGCTAAAGAATAAAAAGAATGCAAACAAAATCCAGTTCTAGAGGGAGAAAATGCAAGTCTTTGTCTCATTTCGTCAACTGCATTAATCAGAATCTATCCACTCATAGAACATGTTAGCTTCCAACTTCAAATTCTGAATTTTGTCCCACTTCAATCAATTCACATACTAAGGCCATGTTTGGCATCTTAGTTTAAATTATCTTTCTTTAGGTATAAAAGTTTGGGTTTTAGAATAAATCACTTATTTAAAAATGAAGAAATTAGGCATTTGTCGATTTAGAGGTTAGAGCTCCGGAAAATTGGTGATCTATCACTTATTTAAAAATGATGAAATTGGTTGAAACTATGGCTTATAATTTTCAACACAATATGAAAACACGATAAAAACACGTACAAAATTAATTGGTTATTGTCAAGTTTTATCAGATTCATGTCCTTATCGAGTCGACACAATAATTTTTGGTCAGGTTCGGGTTGTGTTCAGGTCGGATTTAAATAACTCATTAATAATTAATATTATTTTTTTAATTATTTTTATTACTTTAGTTAAGGTTATGTTTTAAATTTTTTATTACTTTGATTCGTTATCGTGTGGTTGTAGTGTCGTGTCGGGTTCGTGTCGCTAATAGGTTCGTGTCGTGTTCGGGTTTGAATATAGCAGGTCGAGTTTGTATTTGGGTTAAAAAAAATTTCACAGGTCGTGTTTGAGTTTGAGCTTATTGGATTGAGTCGTTATCAGGTCCATCAGATAACAACTGAACCCACACTATTTGTCAGCCCTAATTCAAACTACTAATGTGAAACGAAAAACTTACTCATTCCAATTCCTTTTTTATTATTATTATAGTTTTTGCAATGAAATTACTATATGAATTATGTACTCAAATTTATAATTTAATAATATAAAAAAAATCAAATGCATAAATTTAGAAGTTGTCTACCTTATTTAGGTCATAAATTGATTTATCTTTCGTATTTTGGTTTGATAAATAACCTATCTCCAATTCCGAATTCTGAATCACGATGAAAGTCGTGTTTGAAAAGTAAAAACTTGTCAATTTTGAATTTCTAACAGGCTCCCATAATCTCATTTCTAATATATATATATATATATATATATATATATATATATATATAGCACTAGATTGCATTTGTCAATTTTTATAAGTCTCTTCAATAATCGCATCCATAAAGGTATATTGAGAAAACGGACTTACGTTCAAAAAGTGCATCTCAAAATGCACTAAGTAAATTGAACAATTCCATCAAATACACATCGTCAATACTTAATTTTTATACAGATCACTTGGGGATGAGATCTTCTATCTTTTATGTAAATGTTTTGCTAATAATTTTATTATTTTAATAATATTTGTTATAAAATAAAAAATTATAATTAAATAATTATATCATGGTTATTTTTTATAACAAAAAAATTAGAATATTAAAAAATTATATACTATATTTTTGGAATGATCAATCAACATAATTATTTTTTTAGTTAAAATATTCTGAAACTATGGTATATGATTTTTCAAAAAATAATTATAAATATTAATCATGATCATGATGTAATGATTTAATAATAAATTTTTATTTTATAACAAATATCATTAAAATAGTGAAATTATTAAAGAATTTCATCCATGTTACTTGTGGAAATGGATATTAATAATCCAAAGGAAATATATATTGGAAACGGCATTGTGGAATTTCATTTTCCTATTTCCAAATGTTTGGATGGCTCTATCTCTATCGTTCTACGTTTGATTATATATTAAATTCAATTAATTAATTTAGATTTGAATTTCGTGGGGGGAAATATGGGATTGAATCTTATCCATATTGTTATAGATTCAAGATCCGATTGGACTCCGAAGCTCCATGCGCTCATTGTACACGAGATGTCCGGATGCGGAAAGACTTCCATTACAATTCATGCATGTTCCATCATATTCGACCACTTGAGATTACAATACATACTCACACCTCATATTGGATACATATTTCTACATAAAACTTAACGCCAACATATAACACGTCATATATTTAACTATCATATTTATTAAAATCTCTGTAATTATAATCTATTATTTATAGGTAATACACCAAATCATACAAATCTACAAAGAGACGATGATATACAAGAAAAAGATTCCAACGACTATAATCCAAACTAACAAACACGGCATTACCCGTATCCATTATATAAGAAACCAGTCACTCTTGTCACTTGAGACACACTCTCTCTCTCTTCTCTCTCTCATCTACTTCAACCATGCAAGCTTTCCCTTTGAGATAGACAGATACTTACACACACCTCTCCCCACCACCACCACCACACTAAATATCCCCACTGCCGCCCAATGTCAACCCCTCCCTCCCAATCCGTCCACAACGACCTCCTCCCCACCACCACCGCCGCCAGCCCCGCCCCCCGCCGCCGCTGGCACAAATTCCACTGGCGCGGCGCCCGCCCCCTCCCCCTCCTCGGCTGCATCGCCGTCGGCCTCCTCCTCCGCTTCGCCATCCCCAAACCCAGCGCCGTGAGCCACAAGGGGTGGTCCCTCCTCTCTATCTTCATCGCCACCATCGCTGGCCTTATCCTCAGCCCCCTCCCCGTCGGCGCGTGGGCCTTCATCTGCCTCACAATCACCGTCGTCACCAAGACCCTCTCCTTCGCCGCCGCGTTCGCCGCCTACACCAACGAGGTGACGTGGCTGATCATCACCGCCTTCTTTCTATCGAAAGGGTTCGTGAAAACCGGCCTCGGCGATCGGATCGCCATGTTTTTCGTCCGGTGGCTCGGGAAGCGGACGCTCGGGCTGTCGTACGGATTGGTTCTCGGCGAGCTCGCGATCTCGCCGGGAATGCCGAGCTCCACCGCGAGGGCCGGCGGGATATTTTTGCCGATTATTAAGTCGTTGGCTGTTGGTGCGGAGAGTAAGCCTAATGATCCCACCGCGAGGAGACTCGGGGCTTATCTCATTCAGTCCCAGAATCAGGTTAATGTCTTTAAATTTAATGTTACAATACAAAAAAATAAAAATAAAAAATCATGTGTGTGTGATTAATTAATGATTGATTTTGTGATTTCCCATTTGTTTGTGTCAGATTATGTTGTTGTTTTTGTGTTTTCTTAAATAATTTTGTGATGGGTAAATAGTTGAGGATTGTGTTTGTGGATCATGCATGATTTTGATGCATCATTAATATAATCCACTAGCACTAGGTCAATAAAGTATTTCGAAATGGAATTAATCTTCTATTGGGATGGCTAGATTTGATGCAGCATATGCTGTGATTAATGAATATTTAACATTGTTTTGTTTTAATTATTGCGATTTAATTGTTTTGAGTGGATAGTTATGGAATGGTGGCAACACTAGCTATATATGACTTAACTATTTGAATTAAAAAAAATGAAATATTATTTTGGAAGAAGAAACGCGATCAACTCCACCAAATATTATTTAATATTGTTGTAAAAAAAGATAATATATAAGAGATAAACAATAAATATCATTCATAATTTTATTTGCCCTCTTTCTTTTTATAGTAATATATATTTTAGGCTTGTTTTTAGTGCTTCACTGCTCTGCCCTTTGGCTCTACGATAATTGCTGCAACTTTTTCTTTTCCGATCCTCCTTTTCGAGTAGATTAGTGGATATGAATCCTTAAAAGTGTTAATTATTTTTTACTAATTCTGGTCATTAAACATTGTATTTGCTGGTGCTTAGACAAAGATATCGTTAAATTACACTTACAAAAATATGTTAAAAACTGCTTGATATTTGTTAAGCTATTCATCTATTTAACGAATTTAGCCCTAATTTGGTCTAATTTAGGCTCTTAATTGACTCTGGAAAAACATGAAAGGTCGGAAAGAGGACACTGTTTGCTCATTTCAAGTTTTCAACTATACATTCATAATTCATATATATATAAAAAAGAAATATTAATCCTTAACGTTTTAGATAAAAAGAAGAAATTAAATTAGTTTAAAATCGTTTTTTTCTTCCAAAATTAATTATTTCAACATAATGGAAGTCATGAACAAGAATGATTATGGGACCAACCAATAGGTTATATTTTTCTTTTTAATAAAATGAACAAGATAGTTTTGCTAAGAGTAGTACTATAAGAATTCATAAAATGAATTTGAATTAAAACATCTCGGAAAAATCTAGCTCAGATTGACAACAAAATAATTCATATTGTGACTAAAAGCATCATATTTAAATTTCTTGATTTTAGAAATGATTTCTACAAGATTTGCACATATAGAAATCATCATCATAGCAATATATACATCTCTTTTGGCTGGCATTTTCAAATGAAGAAATGCAGTAATATGCTACAACTACTAACATAACATGTTACTTATCTTATCTAAGTAATAGACAATTGGCTTGTTGAATGTGTGGCAGAGCAACAACTGCACGAGCGCGATTTTCCTAACCGCTGCAGCTCAAAACTTGCTGTGTGTGAAGTTAGCTGAGAGCCTCGGTGTGAAGATTGCAGATCGATGGGTGACATGGTTTAAGGTAGCGAGCATGCCTGCCTTGACATCCCTTTTGGCGACTCCAGCAATCTTGTACATGATTTATCCACCGGAGATCAAGACAACCCCTGATGCCCCTGCAATGGCGCGCCATAAGCTGGAGCAGATGGGGCCTATCAAGAGGGATGAGTGGATCATGATAGCAACTTTGCTGCTTACTGTTTCACTATGGATTGCAGGGTACGTGTTTGATCAATTCATGTAGTCATGTCATCACTTATTAGTTTGTATCATTTGCTTGCTTCATCATATGTCAAAGTGGGATTTTGTTCATTAACTTGTGTAGTTGTGTCATGGCTTAGCTTATGTGATATGGTACCGTTTTCTTGATTCATTAATCATCTCGAATCCATCATATGCGAAAGTGGAATTTGTTCATCAGTTCATGTAGTCGTGTCATGTTTTAGTTTAACTGATAAGCAATGATTTTCTTGATTCATCAATCATCTTGAATCCATCATATGCCAAAGTGGGATTTCTTCGATAATTTGTGTATTATTGTCTTGTCTTGACTTAGTTTATCCGATATGCTCTCATTTGCTCGATTCATCAATCATCTTGGTTCCATCATATGCCAAAGTACGATTTTTTCAATAATGTGTAGTCTTGTCTTGACTTAGTTTATATGATATGCTATCATTTGCTCGATTCATCAATCATCTTGAATCCATCATATGCCAAGGTGGGATTTCTTTAATAATTCGTGTGGTCTTGTCATGACTTAGTTTATCTTATATGCTATCACTTGCTTGATTTCTTTAATAATTTGTGCAGTTGTATCATGACTTAGTCTATCTCACATCTTATCATTTTCTTGATTCATCAATCATCTTGAATCCACCATATGCCAAAGTGGAATTTCTTCATCACTTTGTGTAGTTGTCTCATGCCTTAGTTTATAGGATACGGTACCATTTTCTTGATTAATCAATCATCTCAAATTCATCAACCCGCCTTGTAGTTTCTTGCTCGTCTCTGAATACTAACACGGCACCAAATCCATGTGCAGAGAAGCTCTGAACATGGCTAGCGTTGTTGCTGCTATGATAGGCCTGTCAGTGCTGCTGCTGACGGGTGTGCTCGAATGGGAAGATTGCTTGAGTGAGAAACAAGCATGGGACACTTTGGCTTGGTTTGGAGCTCTAGTTGGCATGGCCACACAGCTAACTGTTCTTGGTGTCATACCATGGCTGTCTAACTGCGTCGCCAACTTTCTAAAGTCGCTCTCTCTCAACTGGTTCGGGTCATTTAGCCTCCTCCAAATAAGCTACTTCTTCATCCATTACTTGTTTGCTAGCCAAACAGCGCATGTTGGGGCGCTGTATTCAGCTTTTCTTGGCATGCAATTGGCATCTAAAGTCCCTAGCTTACTTGCTGCATTGGCTTTGGCATATAATACTAATCTTTTTGGTGCAATCACACATTATAGCAGTGGCCAATCTGCAGTCTACTATGGAGGTATGTATTTTTTCAACATGTTTTAGATCTATGTAGACAAGAATGTGGTTGAAAAATGGCAAATATAATGTGTCATGAAGGGAAGAAATGTAGATGATTTGAGTCACATTTTCCTTTTTCTTGATTCTAATTCATGTTTTTCTTTGGGTTTGCAGCTGGCTATGTAGATCTTCATCATGTTTTTATTTTGGGTATAACAATGGCTCTAATTCAGCTTGGGATATGGGGGTTAGTTGGAGCTGCCTGGTGGAAGATTTTGGGGCTATATTGAGAGCCAATTGCGCAGGTCAGCCCTCTGTGGTGTTCAGTACACGTGACATGCATTATTAATAGTGAAACACGAGACGTAACATAAAAATAAAAATTGGAAATGTCATACCCTTTAACTTGAATGTCTCAAATATGCATGGAATGTTTAATAATACTGATTTATTCAATATGAATTTATTTTTCTGTGCAATAGGGAAGCTACCCGGGTGTGCTAGAGATCGATGTTGGGTACTTCGTTCTTACATACACTTAAAGTGGATGTATAGGTTTATACGGGTGCCCGACACACGTATACATACGTATTTATACAGGTGGCTGTGTGTATATTTGAGGAGCATAGGTTGCAGATGTGAATGTCTAAAGTAGCTCATATAAAACTTGCAGAATAACTCCACAGTTACTGTAAAAATGCTCAATGCTTTTTGCAAATATTTGCTAAACATAGTTTTATTTTACATCAACTACACTTGTAATTTGTAAATTGGATAATACACCAGGTTTAGCAACTGATTCTATATTTTCTGCTCATTCCATTCCTCAATTTTATCTGAGTTTGCTGTGATTTTGTGGAATGTCATTCGAGAACGAATTTCACCAACATCTTTTTGTCGAATCCGTCACAATATTTCCATAGTTTCATCTATTATATGCTATGATTATTGAGCCATGGAACATGAGCAGCACTACAAACCAATGAATTCTTGAATAAACTGTCAAATTATCAATACTCAGTTTATAATCTACCATTAATCGCCTTGCAAAACATTATGATCTTGTAATTTATATTCATGTATATATGGGTACCATTTCATTTTCTTGAAAATGGGAAATACCCCTTCTCCAATTATCTAAATTCTTCCAAGTGCATTTTAGTTTACTACCTAAATGGTACATATATCAAAATTAAAACCATATATAATTTTAGTCCATATAACTAAATAGATAAACTTTGTCACAATTCTGAAGAAAACTAGATACAAAAAGACTTAATTTGTATATCATAATAAAAATTTATCAGATTTCTAAATATCCTTATAAATTAAAAAATAAGTAAAATATTTTAGGTGTATCAAATTTTATAGTATTAATAATAAGTATATAAATAATAGTCATTATACACTTTTATCCTCAAATGAAATATATAATAAACACAGTAGGCAAACCAAATTTTGTAAGGAAAAAAACAGCTATACTACAATAGATATAGATGAGTTGAATTATAATAATAACATTATTGTGATTCATCAATGTGAAATTAATCACAATAATCTACCTAAAATTAAGAAAAAAGAAAAGGCATCTTGTTCAAGATTTTCTGCTTTCCAGTACCTTCAACTAAACTTTTGGAGAGTACCCACAGTATGGTGAGAAGATGGCCAAAAGGAAAAGCCAAGCACCACCAAATGGTCCACTCTCTCCAACATCCACAATCACTTATTCAACTAAATCTTTCAAATATGAATAATTATATAGCTCTCTTTTTTTGTAAAATAAAGTTTCCTAATTCAAATAAATACATGTACACACACATAAGTTTTTGCAAGTTATTATTAACCAAATAAGTACTTTTTCAAAAAAATGATCGATAATGGTTCCTCGTTTCCCATGTGACAACTCGAACCTCCGACCTATTGATTGGAGGGAAAATCTGTTACCAAATAAGCTACATTTTATTCTCTAACCAAATAAGTACTTCTTTTGCCCAATCCTCACAATTAAGCAACTCTGAGGAAATTGTGTTTGAGGTGTCAGTTTTCCATCACTTTCTACAACAGAGATCCAATTTAATGTGAATTTTTGGCTCTTCATTGCAGCAGATAGCCAACGGCAAGGGCTACCACTAACTGGATATATGGCAAAATATTTATTTTTTAAATAAAATAAATTCAGATTAGTTTCTTTGTATAAGATGACAATTCTGATAATAAATTTTGGATGTTAAATCTTACTGTACCGTACTTACATAGATACAAATGCAATTTCTACAAAAATAGAAGACACATTTTTCCAGTCCAAAACCTCAGATAATCTAATTAAATACTATGATGATGCATTAAATGAAGTGTGTGATAATTTGAAGCAAGGCCTACTCTAGTTTAAATAAAGTCTTTAAATTGTTTTCTACTTGCGGCGTATATAGTTGTCCCGTCAGCATGTGGTGTAGTTGACCCGTCTGCATATGACGTAGTGATCTCGCCCTCATGCGATAAAGTGCTTTAAATCTTATGATTTAGACTACTTGTAATTTCAAAAAAAGAGTCTTTATTATTGTTTTAATTCAAATTGATTCAATTTGAACTAGGTCAAGAAATGATTTCCAAGTATAAAGGCTTTTGGGTTATATATGAGACGATCCTAGGTCTAACTTAATTATAAGACAGTTATTATAAAATGTAGTACTAATAAACATTCTATTGCATCAATTGATTCAATTCAAAATCTTCAAAATTCGTCTTTGCTGATTTACGTGCATTCATTGCTAGAGCTAACCTAAGTTCTGCCTTGTTCTAGTGTAGTGACCTTTTTACTTATTTAATTTTTATAAGGAAGGGGACGTAGTCACTGTGCACTGGGTAAACCTAACTCTTTTTTTGTGTGGAAATCATATTTTCTTTTTAATTTTTTTGTGTACTGTGATATCATATTGCATCTCTAATTGGATAATTGTGAATTAATATTCTCGTTTCCTATATAAATCAATTAATTTCATGAGTTACACTTACACAGTATCTTCTTATTATAATTTAGAATAAAAGAGACCAATCTAATTGTAAAAACATATACTTAAACATTTTATATGTGGGAACGTCTATATAGGTAGGCCTCCTCATTCCCTTCACTTATATCATAAAACTCAAAAATTCAACAATTATTTCTACTCGGTCCGATTTAGATATTTGGACGGTGTAATAACACCTAACATGTGCCAATTGTTACAAAATCAACACGACCCAAAAACATTGCTATCAACAACCTTGGACCTAGCTAGCTAGTTTGCAAATATACATGATTTGAATCTTGAATTCTTGGATTCTACCTAAGAAGGCTGTCATGAACGAGAGATCTTGCATGAAAAGAATTCGAAAAACGAGCTTCAGCTTTATAGAAAGGTTTTGACAGATCAAAAATATTGACTTTTGCCATCTTTAATTTTTGTAACTGTCGAAAGTCGGCAACTAACAACTATGCCATAGCTGGAGAGCAATGCCTACAAATTAGGGATTCTTGCCTAAAATTTTCTTGGCCTAGTTTAATCGTTAGTTTAGCTTGTTTATAAATATATATGTAAATATTAACCATGAATATAGCAATTGGTACAGTTTTGGCTACTCCAGTTGAGATTGAATGACAGTGAGCTTTAGTAGATGATAAGTGACTTGATGCTAGAGAATTTTCGCTACTTGAAAGTTGTATAAGATTGTCATGATCATGAATTTGACTTGAATATATAAGTATATGAATATTATAAGCTCACATTTTTTGAATAAATTTAGCCTCGTGCTACGTGGTTTAAAACTTAGGTTACATTTAAAAAAAGTTCATTTTACACTTGTATCACGGTCAAGCCATGCCAAAATTTTGACGATCCTGCTATGCTTTATTGTACCAAAAAACTAAAAACGGGCATAAATCTACACAGTTTCTTGTATTTAGGTATTAATCGTCGAAATTGGTAGTTTAAAAATAAAAGTGAAAAAAGTAGTGATAATTTAGGATATATTTAACTATTTAACCTATGTTTGATTGCATGCTATAATCTTTTAAATCTTGGTCCCCAACATTGTTAAGAAAGTATAGACATTTATTCTATAAAATGATAAAGTAAGAAAGAGTAACTTCTTTCATGCATGGACAACGAGTACCTAAAAGAAATTAATATTTAAGTACAATTTTATTTTTTTGGAAACTCATCAACATCATAGATTTTTTATTTTTTATTTTTTTTGAGAGGTTGAACATCATAGATTTTCTTTCATTCATATGCACGGAAGGGAAACCGATCAATCAATTAATACTAACAAAGAAAGCTGGCAGCAAGTTTGATATTCAAAAAAGGTGTCATGTGCATTGTGTTTAATTATACTAATTAAATTATTATTGCATTCTCATGGTGATCTACTTATCTAATTAAGTGCTTTTATATGTGTATTATTTCGCCTTCTATATCCGGTTTATTTAATCGATTCTCAACACATGTTAAGATCCACCTACACATGTTTTATACATACATTGGTTCGAGTCACCATGAGAATAAATAAGAAATCATTATTGTTTCTTTTTTGGAAAGGAGATGTTTTATATGTACGTTTAATCAATATAATTCATATATAGGTTTAGTATTTGATTATTTTCAAATTCTATATTTAGTTATGTAAACCAAAATTAATTCGAACAAAAATATGATTGAACCTATTTTGGTGATTCTAGTAAAAAAAAATACAAGTTATAAATCGTTACTAATATTCAACTTATTGTGGGTTTCTTTCATAAAACTTTTGTTATACATGTTCATTGCAAAAAGGGCAAGTTCGGTTCTTAAAATATATGAGAATAAATTGGAGAAGGTAATTTGTTATATGTAGTTATTTAGTGTTAAATTTATGGATCCTGAAAGTACTGAGCATTGTCGGCGATCCAATTATGTTGGGCATGAAGTACTAAGACAAAAGATTTTGGCTTATTTTATTACTTTGAGCCTTTTCTTGCAACATAAAAGTTCTTTAATTGACAAAATATAGGCCAATCTATATTAATTTGTTCATGAAAATGTGGATTGGGGGCCCAATTATTTTTTTTATTGTTATTTATTTATATTGTCTTTTTCTGTTAATTTCTCCCATATTTTTACAGCTCATAATGGTGGATAAGCATGAGCTTCATGTTAGGAATAATTTAGTAATTGAATAGATGAACTTATGAGCAATTCTCAAATAGTGTCAACTTTGTGCACTTCAACAAAATTCACTCAAAGCATAACCACAAACAACAATAATAAGGTCGACACACCAAAAATATAACTTATCAATACCCATTTTAAGTAATGGTTCTTGTCATAAAAACAATTGTCTGAATCTTAATTTATATCACCATTATGTCCCTTTTCGTCATATTTAATCCAGACTGAAATTACCATTTTTCTCTGCAATTGAAATTATACCAATTTTTACAGTATAAAATCAGCTTTTAGCTATAAACTTTATGCAGTGCTCTTTATAATCTTTGATTGTGACCATGTCACAAAGTTTTTGGCGAAAGAAGTCATAAAGGATATATGGGCAATATTTTTCTAGGTAGAAACTAAATGGACCACATTTCATGAAATGGGAGCTTAATTTGCTTTTGTGATAACTACAACCATCAATAAATTCTTAAAAATATACTATCATCACATTTCGTCAATTTTACCCCTTGGGTTGGGGGGGGGGGGGTGGAATTAAAGCCCCATTTTTTCAATTTCTTGTTGCCGTGCACATCTTTCCATAAATTTGTTCATGCATTTTCACTTAAAAATATAATATAATATATATATATATATAGATGCATTAGGATAAAACTTAATACCTTATGCATAGCTAAGACATTATATCAACCCTTAGATTAGATAATAGATGGCTGTGATTCCCTAAACACGCTTATCATCATATCAATACTCTAAATTCATTAAAAGGCTATAATCGACCAAATAAAAAATGCATGTCCCTATTATTATGGAAGTTGGCGAGAATTGAGGAACTTTAACTGCATAAATATCAATTAATATTTAATGCTGATTTTAACGAACATCGACTCAGTTTATTCTTATATTCAAACCGTCAATATTTATCATTAAATTATACAAACCTTTACGTTTTTCCATTCTATTCATCTTCTCTGTAATATCTAATATTACTATTTAATATAGCATTAAAACATATGATGATTATCATTGATCTATGTTAAGTATCATTATTTTTCGTGATGATTAGCATTGTTCTAGCTGATCGGATTTTGTATCAAAATATTTTACCAGATTTTCATTAGTTTATATAATGACTATCATTAGTATATATGATGATTATCATTAGTATATATAATGATTCCTAAATAGTTCTATGTAATCATGTCTGCCAAAAAAAAAAGCACTATAAAAAACTATTATCATTATGTATTGTGTTATACATCATAAATGGACGAAAACAATAAGGGATATCATTATATACAGATTAATAAATCATTAGATTATTTATGCTACTTCATTATACAGTATTAATATAATTGCACTAGTTATACTAATTTCACATACATACATTTATATCATTAACCATATATACATATATCATTGTTACTACTGACCAACATCATTATACGTACATAAAAAATATGGCTTAAGAAATATGACTGCAATGTATATAAGATATGTTTAATGATTTTTTAGAAATATACTAATTATATTTGGAAGTATACCATTTATACTATATAGAATCAAATCTTGTCATATCATAAACAAATCTTACATAATAATATAAATAATGATAACAACTGCCAATTATAGCACGAAATAATTAAGGAATAGAATCCATAATTTTCGTTAAATGAAATATTTGCATGGAGTGAAAATTACTCTTAAGACCTTTTTTAGTTAAAAACATGAAAAAACAATAACATATGACTTAAATCTAGATAGTTAGATTAACATATCTTACGAATATAAAATGGTCTTAATTATGCAATTAGAAATTATTCAAATTTCAACACAACTATATATATAATATATGCATGTCAGGTCGAATTCAATAAATTTATATATTTTAAATTTTGACATCCACGATCGTTATTTGTGGATACAAACCAAATTTTACTGTGGTTGGGTCATGGTTCCACCAACTGGATCACCGTAAAGACTTCTTGGATAACTCATCTTGGCAAAAATATTGACATAAGGGGCATTTACTATTCATTTTTATTTTTTTCGAAGGGACATTTACTATTCAAAATAGTTAATATAAATAAAAATAATATATATTAATTTATTATTTACTGATATAGATTTGAAAATTAGGAATATTTTAAAGCTCTTGGTTATTTATTTAATTTGAAATAATTTATTTGGTTTATATCCAATCAAAAAGATTAGAATCACATAAATTAATACTCGCATTGTCAATTTTGAATAATAAACGTTACTCAATAGTTAAATTTAAATCAAAATCAATACAAAGGCATGTTATTCTCAATACATTTGGGAAAGCATCTAATCCATTGGTTATTGGAAGAGAATGGCGATACGAGCGAAATTCCTCTTGTAAATACCGAAAGAAACAGAAAAAGCAAAAATAAACTTTAACTTTATATTTATCAAAATCCAACTGAATCACATATACGTAGATTAACTAATAAGATCAAACCCATAAATTAAATCAAAAGACAAACAAATAAAAACACTAACAATTAAAATAACAAAATAATAAAATAAATTAATAATTACTCTTTATCATTCTTCCATATCTAAAAATATTTTCCCAACCTCTACCAAAGAAAAGAGGTTGCTTTGGTAGCGTGTCTTTTTTCTTCATCTGATTTAGGAAAGCATAATTCGAATTTGGATTCTAATTATTTTTTATAATTTTTTATATAATTAAATCATACTTTCGGTGACAAAAGCTTTTAATCTTCCCGGTGACCCGAATTGCACCATATAAACATATTAATCGAACATAATATTTATTTTCAGATGTATGTGTCTCAGTGTCTGTTTGTATATACCTATAAATTCAAATATATATTTCACCACACGTGTAACAGTTTAAAGTTAAATGAAAACGTGGGAATACCTAAAGTTACATAAGTGCTTTTCATAAATTAAAGATGTACCCTTTTTCGTAAGTGGAGCAACGGAAAGGTTAAAAATCCACAACGTTTAAGACTTCATAACTGAAAATCATTTTTTTGTATAATGCATTGGATGGGCAAAAATTCTCCATTCTCAAATCGAATTATTAAAAAAAAAAATTGTTAAAAATATTGAATTTGAATTATAAAGATAAATTACTAATGATCTATGTCCTGAATATCATATAACCAACTTCAGTACTTTTTCTGTTCCAATAATAATGTCTCAAAAACAATAATTATATATATTTAGAAATGCATTTTTGTGACTATAAATTAAAAATACCTTATTTTGTGAAAGAATTTTTTAAAATTTGATAAATTATAAATAAAATTATTTAAAAGTGATTTTGATATATTACTAGTGAGATGGAGGGAGTATAGAATATCATATGCTGAGTTTTTCATAATTTTTTGGTTGAAAATTCACAATTTCTCAAACTGAAAATCTGATTTTTTTTTAATCTCTTTCTTTAATTAAAATTTCATAAAATTTAATTTATATAAGTTCGAATCGGCCCTTTCCTTAACAAGATTTTACATAAATCCACGGACTCAATTCCAATTTTGACGATCCGCTGACGCCACCCAAATCCCCACCAGCGGCTCCGCCCCAGCCGAAGATCATAAGCCGCGCCGCACCACCCAAAAACGGCCGAAAACGACCGGCTCAGCCGGTGGCCCAAGAAACTGCATTTGCCTTGAATTTGGGGTTCATTTCATTTGTGGCCAAAACCCCAAACCTAACCCCACGCTGCAAACAAATGCACCTTAACCCCAGTCAAATTCTAACTACAATTAAACCCCATTTTGGTTTTATATAAACACACACAAATTGTGCAAACCCAGCTGGTCTCGTCCCCCCTCCCAACCCCCACCCCCACCATTTCCCTGCAACATGATTCTTGAATTTTCACTATAATGCAAAGAGAAAGATAATTATTTTCAGCTTTTGATCACTTCTGCATAAGGTTGCCCCAAGATTTGATCTTTTTTGTTTCTTGGTTTCTGGGTTTAATTTTTTTTCCTCATCATTTGATGGGTACAAGAGCAGACGAACTGATAAAAAAGTTGGAACACAGAGTGCGTAAGAGAGAGAAAAGGCTTGCAAAATGATTATTATTTCAGCATGCAACACTGTGCCTCTTCTTGGGATTGTTTGATTTCATGAAAGTTCTTGTAGCAAGTGAGAGAAACATATTTCACACATTCACTGATTCACACATTCACTGATTCACACACTCCCCCTCTCTCTCTCTCTCAGAATCGATTTCTCTAAGTAATAAGTAGAAAGACTATTTTTTTCACTGTGTGCCCATTATATTCAAAGCATGAAGAGACTCAGCAGTTCTGATTCCTTGGGTGCTTTGATGTCCATCTGTCCCAACACAACAGGTGCTTCAATTTTCCCTTTTTTTCCTTTCATATTTCTTTTTCTTTTTCCTTTTTTTTGGTATGAAATTAAAGTTTCTTGTTTTAATGTAGTAGCATATTAATGTTGCAAATTCTCAATCATTCAATCCATGTTTTCTTGTCCCTACGCCCTATTTCCATGATCTCGAAAATAGTTTCGCAGTGCAAAAAACAAGAATTCATTTTTGCTTCCTCAATTAGCAACTTTTTGGTGCCTCTCTCTCTCTACAAGGATCTCCCTTTTCCACACTTAGCTAAAGTCGGCCTCGAATGATTGCATATTTATCTCATTTTTTACCTTTTTTTTTTTTTTGCAGTTGATGTCGATGAACACAACCATGGCAGCAATCCCATGTACACGAGGGAATTTCAGACATTGTTGGAAGGTTTGGACGAGGAAGGCTGCGTTGAGGAATCCGGCCGAATTTCAGAGAAGAAGAGGAGATTAAGCGTTGACCAAGTCAAGGCTTTGGAGAAGAATTTCGAGGTCGAAAACAAGCTCGAGCCAGAAAGAAAAGTCAAGCTGGCTCAGGAGCTAGGCTTGCAGCCGCGCCAGGTGGCGGTCTGGTTCCAGAACCGCCGCGCGCGGTGGAAGACCAAGCAGCTAGAGAGAGATTACGGCCTCCTCAAAGCCAGCCACGACGCTCTCAAGCATAAATATGAATCTCTACAGACAGAGAATGAATCTTTGCTCAATGAGGTATACATAATTGGTTGATATTTTAACTTAATTATTTCTTTTTTAATTAATATGGGATTAAATGCTTTCTGTCTGTGTGATAGATTCGGGAGCTGAAATCGGAGCTGAATGGGAGCGAGGGCGAGGGCAAAATTGCGGTGAAGGAAGAGGCGTCGCTGTCGGAATCAGAAGAAAAATGCGATCTTGAAATCCACGACGGCGGTGGCGGGGTTTCAGCAGAGCTGAATTTCGAGAATTGCGATGCCGATGCGCATGAAAACGAGATGATCGGCGCGGTTTTCGCCGATTTGAAGGATGGATCTGATAGCGATTCGAGCGCGATTCTGAACGAGGACAACAACAGCCCGACGGCGGCGATTTCCTCCTCCGGCGGGATTCTCCACCACAGCCCGCACCGCTTCGGCGGCGGCATGAGCGCGGGTTTCGGATTCACGGAGGCTAAAATGGCAACTGTTGTTGGAGATCCGAACAAGATTTACCAAACGCAGTTTGTGAAGATCGAGGAGCATAATTTTTTCGGCGAGGAATCGTGCAGCACTTTGTTTTCTGACGATCAAGCTCCGACTCTTCATTGGTACTGTAATGACGAGTGGAATTGAAGATTAAGAAAAAAAGAAAGAAAGAAAGAAAGAAATCTTTCTTTTCGAAATAAGTTTAAAGCCCACGTTGAAATTAAGCCGATTCACATGGCAATTTTGTATAGAAATGTGAAATTAGTACATGTGAATTCAAGAATTATGGAGGTCGAGGTCTCAGTTTCTCTCTCCTTGATGAAGAGAGAGAAATGGGGGAGAGGGGAGCGGATGCGGGGGCTAGAGCGAGAGAGGGGAAGAGGAGGTGGAGGAGGGAGGGACTAGTGTTGCAGGAATAATGAATAGTGGTGGTGATGTTGATTAATTAATTAAGTAGAAATGAAAAATTAAATTGGGAATGAAATTGAAATTGAAGTTTCCTATATTGCTGTTAAGAATCTTGATATCTGTTTGTTTGAGTAGTAGTGTTGGGTCTCGAGAAAAATCCGTTTGAGGAAAATTCCTTTGATGATGGAGGTTGGGACTGGTAAAAAAATGGCTAAAAAGGGAAGTAGATGCGGGGCTCCTCTTATCTTATGCAGCTTTGAAGTTGTTGCTGTTAAAGTAACTACTCATCTCTAGTTCCTCTCTCTCTCCTGAAACATGAAACTGGCCTTGTGCATTCTTCTTTTCTTGGAGGAGTTTTGGAGTCGATCTAACTGCAATAATGCACCAATTACTTTTTTTTTTTTATCAATTGTTACATCATTACATTTCAAACATGCACCAAAAATATTTTATATCACATCATTATTGAATTGATTTTCATTTTCAAAAGTACTAATTATTATGCTTACTGAACTTTAGATTATAAGATAAAATGGAATATTCTATAATTTATGGTTTGAACGTTGGAGTTTTTTCAAAAATATATATGAATTTTTGTCAATGCATTATTTGTTTTATTTTATATGTTTATTATGATTCTAATATCTTAAAAATTATTATTAACGTTTTGTTTTTGGCTTGTGACCGAGAGAACTTTGTGTCACAAAGCTGAGTTAGTTCGGCAATTCTCAGGTGGAATAATATAACAAATGAATTTATTTCATCTCACTGCGGTGTGAGATGGTATAAAAAATACACACGAGAGTTGAACGAGCAGATTCAGCTTCCTAATATTGGATTTTCTATCGTCAGTCAAAATTTAAAAAATTAAAAAATTAGTTACCCAAAATGAAAAATGAGTACATAACAAACACCCTAAGTAAACTCTTCGTTTTTTAACATTTGTGCCCAGACCTTAAAGCCTATTGAAATAGAAGAGATGGAGTATTATTTTTTTTAATGTAAAATTTTTGGGGCCTAAACTATATTTAGTTGTTGTAGTTTGGAGTAAAAAAAAAGTTGGTGTTAAAATTGAACTTATGCATTAGAGATGCTCTTATACACACGGGTAATAATCATAGTTTAGTCATAATTGCTAATTTAGCCAATGATGGATTGTATGATTGATTGCCAAGTCGATATAATTAAGAAAGAAGATAATTGTACGAATATTGATAATCATAATACATTGCTAGATGCGTGAGCTAAAACATCATTATCAAAATTCTAATGATGATTAACTGACTAAACTCGATAGGGGAAATTAATGATGTAACAAAATATGATTAAAAATTAGCCATTTGAAAAAAAAAACAGTGATAATTATACATATATTGATGATGATAAAATAAATTAAAGTTTTATAAAAATGTCTTTATACGATCCGATTGTACAATAAGAGTGTGTTTGGTAGGATATATTATGCCAATAATACTAATTTAATCTTAGTTCTACAGTAAAAACCCAGTGTTTGGTATCTTAGATAAACAAAAAGCTCAGCCCGTCACTAAAACTCGGCCCGCGTGTAATTTATCTCGGCCCGCAGGTATAGTGTCCATTTTACAATGTTACTTCAAGCTTATTAATCTCACCAATTTGGTGAGATTATTTTACTCTTACTGTCTCACTTCTACAGTACATACATTTTTCCTAATTTCCTCTCTTTCTCTGCAACACTACAGAAACCTTCTTCCATTCCTTGCCTCGCCTCTCTTTTCTTTCATCTCTCTGCACCACCGCCCTCTCGTCTTGCGCCGCCGCCGCTTTCTTCCTCCCCTTCTTTTTGCACCTTCATCTGAAAGACTGTCGGGTGCGGCTGAGAGGTTGAAAAAAGGATACGCGGTTGCAGTCTTCTAGTAATCTCACTACAGTCTTCTTCCTCTCTCTCTCTCTCTATCGCTCTCTCTCTTCGATGTGTGTGTGTGTGTTTTGATTTTGGATATTGTCGGGTGTTGGATGTTGGATTTTGAATTTTGAATTTTGAATTTTGTTGGATGTTGGATGTTGGATTTTGTGGTGGGATTGGATTGGATTGGGAGCAGTCGGCGGGTGAGCGGCGACGGGTGGACGGCGGTGGGTGGAGGTGGGCAGCAACAATTCTTGACCTCGTATCCTAGGAAATCAGTGGAGTGAGGTTGGGATTGATTTGGATTTGGTCAATATTTGGTTAATGAAATAATCGATATTTTATTATTAATTAAGATTAATTAATTTTTAATTATTTTTTCTTTTTTAATAAAATGAAAATATATTCAAAAATATCATTTTATAATTTAATCTATAAAATAATCTATCCTACCAAACACTCCATTAAAATTATCTAACTTGTAATCTAATTTACCAAACAACAATATAAGAATCAATACTAATTTTATCTTACTTTTTATCTCTTGAACCCATACTAATTTAATCTCGGTTTTAGTCTTAGTTTTAATCTAGCTATCATACCAAACGAGCCCTAAATAAGCCAACGTAATTAATTTATTTTAGCATCCACCAAACAATATTCCGAAAGAGACTAATCATCATTTTTCTAGAATTTAGAAATGTAGTTTATTTAAAATATTTATTAAAACAAGCTTCAAAACATATTCCAATTATTATTTTATCAAATTATTTATAACAATTATAATGTGAATCTGATGACTTGCACTGTTGCACATGGCATTTGCAATCACCTCAGGGATTTTCCGTTGCGCACACAGCACATCTTAGCCAAATGTGATAAGGCCATCTTTATCGGTTACATTTTATGGGGGTGGTCGACCACCTCCAAATTTTTAAAAAAAAAAAAAAAAAAAAAATTGTGGTCTCTCACTCCTAGACCAAGGTTAAAAAAAAATAAAAAAAATAAAAAAAAATTGTGGTCTCTCACTCCTAGACCAAGGTCTCTTCCACCAACAAAAGAGACCACTTGGTCTCTCTCTCTCTTCCATGCATGCACCAATGAGATTGTGCCATTTGACACAATTTCATTGGTGCTTAATTATTTTTATTAATATCTATATATTTTTAATATACTATATTTAAAATAAAAAAATTATACCAAAATTCATAATTTTTCATCCTCTATAAATAGAGACCAAATTTGCTATAGTTTTACAC
>JAYDZE010163561.1:0-22031 GCA_034509125.1 Monilaria moniliformis | reverse complement strand
TAGGTCAAGGGATCAATTCTTCTTTGGCACAAATTGAGAAAATATTTTGAATGCCAATTCGGTTATTTCGGTTAACCGACTAACCGATCGGTTAGTGAGCTAACCGATTATTGTTCGGTTTCGGTTTCAGTTAGCAAATTGGAGGCGTCGCGGAGTCGGTTAACCGACTTGTCGGTTCGGTTATTAACCGAACCGACCGATTAAGCAGGCCTAGAATCAAGTAATATTAGCTAAAATGATAGTATGAGTTATCAAGAACTTTGGGATATTATGAAATTTCAATCTATTTAAGTAAACAAAGAATTAGATTATGTTATTTCAATCTATCTAAACTAATCCTAAAACGTAAACAGTGGTTAACTTTTATAACTATGTTATACTCCGGCATATTTACTAAGTGCAGCTATGCTTAGTAGTTAGTGCTTTTGTTAATGGTAAACTGGGCCTGGAGCTTTTCTTCCTCTAAAAAAACAGAACACAAATAGAAGCCCAATAGATAAAATTTAAGCCCATGACAAATTATAAACATTGGGTGATTAGTGCCTTCTTTTACGATCGCAAATTCCGACATTTAAAGACGCGCGCCTTTTCTGAACTCGAATCTCATTCATTTACCTTTTTTTTCATAAAAACAATCACTTGTATTTATAAATACTAATTATATTTATTGAAATTATGTTTTCTTGGTAAAAGATTTAAAAAAAAAAAAATGGATAACAACTCTCAAAGTGTCGCTTTTTATTATAAGGGTTGTCACTATCATTCGAACAACTATTGCTTCTTCAAAACAAGTTTCATTTTTTACTATAAGAACAATTATTCTTATTTAGAATATATTAGATTGGATTAGGATCCGCGCACATAATGAAGGCGAGTGCATACAAGTTTTTATCATATCTAACAAGCTTTATTTGTAGAATTTTTATTTTCCTTACTTTTCAATTTCAGTTTTTCGTCAAAACTTTAATAAATATATGATTTGATAAAAGAAATCTGAATGTATTATCTTTAAATATAACAAGAATACTATTGAGTTTAAATTGAACCTTCCTGTCTAAATAGGTATAAGAATACCTATTTCACAAAAATTTCACAAAATGTCCATAAAGTACAAATCATTCGATTCTCCGAGTCAATATGATCACTTCGTTTGTAGCACTGTTTCTCAATCGCACGCGTTTTAGAAATTTCCAATTACATGAGACTTTGGTTTAATTGATAAAGCATGATTTATAAAATAACTTAACTTAATAAAATGTTTGATTTGCATGATTAGTCATGCAATAAATAACTCAGCTAGCACCTAATCTCTCTATTAAATGATTATGTTATCACATAAAAGTTGGGTTTATTATTTAATCATTCTCCAATTTAGAATACAAAATTTTAAAAATACTCTCACAAAAATCTTTATTGATTTTGTTTGTCCTCAATTTTATGCATAATTGTAAGAATAAAAGAATTCTAAACTCAATAAGGTATAATTTAAGTGGCAAATTTGAGGCACTACAAAACTAGCTTTAGCAAGAGATCTTGGGTACAATTTCGATTAGAAGCGGAGTAGTGGTCTCGTCTGCTTGCAGTATAGAATTAATTACCTGGATTATTTAGGTATTTGGATTAATTAAATTGTGATGTAGGATAAATTAAAAGATCATGATCGAAATGTAAAATTTAAGAAAAAATTATTCTTTTTTATTTTATTTTTTAAAACATTATCTATCTTATTCATCAAAATCAAATGGTCCCATATGGTCCCATAGTGATAAATGGCCTCTATATATGTGGTCTAGGTCAAGTATTAGCTAAAGTTGAACAACAAAATTAATCCGTAAAGATGAAATACAAAGCTACAATTAAATCGGACACAATATAATACTTCCACATACAGAACCCTAGTAGACATAGATCCACAATAGTCATACACAATATAAAGACAACATAACAAACAAATGTAGATGTTTCCTTCTTTTTCATCTCAATGCCTACGACGTCATACGCAACAAAACACATTATATATATATATATATGAGAAAACATTTACTCAAGTAAAGCAAATGTAGTGAGGTCCGAGGCTCCTGTTCCACTGTGGAGGCTTGGATGGTGGTGGTGGTGGTGGAGGTGAGGGTGGTGGTTGTTAGGCGGAAGGCGAACCTCGATGATCCTTGGCCCGCCGTGTGGAAACCCCAACATAGAGTTGTAATCACCTTCATTTTCAACTAGACCGTAGTGTGGATCCTCCTGTCGTGCATCCTATACCAGAATAAAATTATGTGTTCGGATCCCACACAAATAGGAATTAATAATCTTACATGCTATGTATACATCATTATTCAAAAAAATTCTTACAAATTGAAGCACGAGGCCCCTGTGTATGTCTTGAACATTCCTTAGCTGCAAAAGAAAGACAAAAAAAAGGGGGTAAAGGAAGAAATGTATGATCAAATATATAGAAAGATGAAGAAAATTGAATGAATTTAGCAATTTATTTTACCTTTTTCCTGCTGGTATCGATCCGGCTGCTTATTGATTTGTACTGTTATGGTCAAGATTATTCCAATAATTAGTGAAGCTTAATTGCTAAATTAACGTTTAACCAGAGAAGATTAAACTCAATCTACTAAGGATTATAACTAAGATGGAATATTCATAGACCAAAAGCATTTACTCTTCATTATTCAATTCATGATATGTATGTGTGTATATATATATATATCCAAATATTAAGAAGTTACTTTTTTTTCGATCAACTTTATTGTGGCATGTTGGTTGCAGGCTTTCCTATAATCTGCTGCTGATGGATTTGTACTGTTATGGTCAAGATTATACCAATAATTAGTGAAGCTTAATTGCTAAATTAAAGTTTAACCAACGATGATTAAACTCAATCTACAGGATTATAAATAAGATGGAATATTCATAGACCAAAAAGTATTAAGAAATTAATGTTTGTTTTTTTCGATCAACTTTATTGTGACATGTTAGTTGCAGGCTTTCCTATAATCATGCAAATTTGTTGATAATTTCTAGAGAATCCTGAAATTGATCCATCAGTCTATCAAGAACTGAACTTTCTTTTCTTAAATTTATTCCTTCAATTTCGGTATCCGTTTTAATAGATCAAAGTAACCAAGATTTTGATAGGCTTTCTCCATCAAATTAATGACACCACCTTAATTAATACCGAACATGACGAAGGAAACCCTAGAAATTTATTGCTGTTGAGAAGAGAGAGAAAAAGGGTAGCTAGAGAGAGAATTTTAGGACCTTTTTCTCGCGAATCACCTTGATAGACTTGTCCATATCTTCGATGAGATTAACCATCTGCTCGTACCCCAGATCGTTCAAGCTCTCTCCCGTCCTTTGCCTGATAATAAATCACACAGATTAAATCGAACAAATTAATTATTAAATCAAAGGAAAAACCATAAAAATGGGGCTAAAATCAAATAGTTCCTACCTAATCTCCTTTATCAGATTCCTATTGATCTCCTTCAGTTTCTTCAAGTGCTCTTGCATTTTCTTAAAAATAATAAAGAAGTTTGCATTTTAATATTTAAGAAAAGCTAAAAAAAACATGGCTTTGCTTGTAAGAAACTAAGAAATAAATAAAGTTTAAGGGAAATTAAGAACCTCGTAGTGGGAGCTCCAAAGATCTGCCCTAACAGTCTTCTGGTATTCATCAAATATCTGCTTTGTCCTAAAACAAACACACAAACAAGCTCCAAGAATTAACACCTCACAAATCTGACAAGTAGAGAGAGAGAGAGAGAGAGAGAGAAATAGGTACGTGATAGTGGGGCTGATGTATTCATGAAGCTTCTGAGTGCTGGAGATCATGATAATGGAAATCTTGGCATCACAAAGAACTGTGAGCTCATGAGCTTTCTTAAACAGCCCATTTCTCCTCTTGGAGTATGTTACCTGCCTGTTGGTTTGGTTCTCTATTTTCTTGATCTGGATCTTCCCACGAGCCATCTCTCTCTCTCTTAACTCTGCAGATCTTGTAAAAAATGGAGATAAGATTCTGAAGAGATGAGAAGAGAGATGAATGATAAAGAGAGAGAGAGAGGGGTTGAATCATTAAAGAGGTTTGAGGGACCATAAGCTAACCAAAAATAGAAATATTTACCAAATGGGTGAAAAAGGGTTGCAGAAGTTGATAAAGTAATTTAAGAATGAGTCATTTCTTGTTATCAGTCACCACCACGGAACAGAGAAATTTATTTCATTTTAGTTTTAAAACTATCTTTCCTTTTATTTTATTTTTGCGTTTCTACACCCTCAAAAAGGGGCCAACTGCAATTGATGATGATGGGTATGGGTGGATATGATTTGTGTTGCACAGTATTGCACTTCAAATTACAGTCTTGATTGATGGATGGTGTTGGTTTTGGTTTGACTCTCACTGTTGGAGAAAAATGTTTAGGATTTGTACAATTTTTTCTGAGGCTAAAGATTAGGGCTTGAGAATAGGGTTTTAGGCTTTAGATTAGGTATTGATACTGCATGCAAGCTTTATGATTTCCTTGGGGCCACAAATATAGAATTTTCAAAGAATCTAACCAGGAATAAGTTTGCGTGATTTGATGAAAGTTCTGTTTTACATTATACTCCCTCCGTTTATACTCCCTCCGTCCGCGATAAAATGTCTCATTTTACTATAAATGTACGTCCGCAATAAAATGTCTCATTTCACTTTTACTATTTTTGGTAAATGGGCATCACACTCCACTAACTCATTACACTCATATTCTATTAACAAAGTCAAACAATTTCTTAAAACCCGCATCGAGTCAAAATGGGTCGGTTTATCGCGGATGGATGGAGTATTATACTAACAGCAAAGGTCGTCTTTATTTATTTACACTAAACTCAAACTTATTTTTTAGTATATATTACATCAAACAATAATTTTTATTCCAATCATTCACACCAAATTAAAATTCAAAAGAATATTATCTATTCACTTACTTTTTATATATTTTCAACTGTATCTATTACTTTGTAATAAATAGTTTCATATAAAATTGATATTACAATAAGATTTGATTATTATTATTATTATTATTATTATTATTATTATTATTATTATTATTATTATTATTATTATTATTATCATTATTATTATTATTATTATTATTATAACTACACTTTCTAATTATTGTTTTGTTAAATTTCATAGCCAATGATATAATTTTATTTAAGTGAAGTCAATTAGACAAGCCATTAACTACCTGAGGCACAAAAATTAATTTAATCTAATTTAGCTTCATATCCAATTTAACGGCTTATAATGGTCAATTTAATGGCATGACTCCAATTAAATCCAATTTATTAACCAATTGATTTAATGGCTAGTTATTAATTCAATTTTTTTATATCCAATTACCTAAACCATTTGCCATCAATCCAATTAACTAAATTTAATTACTAAGCAAGCCGATTTAATCAATATATACTACCCAATTACCGTAAACTACTAACATTAATCTAATTATTACTAAACCTAAATATTAAGCAAGCCCATTCAAATCAATAAATACTAAATTTTAACCCTAATAACATTGCGCTGCTTCTTCTTCTTCCCTGTTTCTTTTTTTCACGCAGGAAAAATTCGCAGGTAAGTTTTTCAGAACTTTTTCTTCTCTCTTCTCTCAATCATTTTCGAAATACAATAAAGCATTGGCTTTGGTTGCAATTTTTTTTTAAAAATGCGTTTGTGAACAGTACAAATGCAAAGATGAGTTTGCACTGTTCAAAAATGCAAAAAATTCCATTTTTTGCTTTTGGTTTTACAGAACTATTGGAGGCGATTCTCTACTCCGTTTTGCGTTTTTCAGCACAACTGGAGATGGTCTAATCCTTCTAAATTTGATAGAAATCATTCTCATGTTGTGATTTATAAAAAATTTATATTCATTTTTATATTTGTGGCATATACAAACAAATATATATATACTATTCTCAACATCTTCGACTAATTAAATGTTAATTTTTTGTTGGTAAAATAGAAATACCTTTTTATATAAGTTTTTATTTGGTGATGTTTTATAAATATTCCATGTGGTATTGAAAATTTTAGAAAAATAATTAGAAAAATTATATAAATTTAACGTAGGATATGATGAAGAATTGATGTACCACATTTTTTGTTAATTGTGTGTAGAAAAGATTTATTGATTCTGTAAAATTTCTTTTAAATTGAATAAATTTTTTCAGAAATAATAATCTAATTTAATTTGAACCAAACCTTAAACTCGGTAAATATAAATCATCAATCAAGATTCATAATAACTCAAGAAACTAATTATTAGACATTATAATTATTACTTTTCCAAATTAAGTAAGAAACTATATATTCAACAAGTTATTATTATTTGCACAAATATTGTAACACAATATTTTTCTTTTTTATTTGGCGAGAATATTATCTTTACGCCCAATAAAACTAAGCAACATTTTGTTTAGCAAAGCAAATCAACTGGCTGATTTGCTTCTTAATGTTCAATTTTAATAAAACTAATCATTGTTCAATAAGTAAACACTAAGCAACATTTTATCCCAACTAGTCAATTAATCAAAAATTATTCTTAAGTAATATCCGAAACGTCCGAAACGTCGACCTCATAATAATTATTTAGTATGAATTTAAATACTCTTTTCGTTCATAAGGAGTATGCATGTTACACGTGCGACTACAGAAAAGAGAGATGAGGTACTGCAAGGGCTCGCCTCGTCTAGCCCAAAGAGAAGTGTTCATCGACCAAGTCGTTTTCACGACTAATGGTCGGGTCTAGTTGTTTTCTTTCTTCTTTTTTTTAAGTTATTTTTTGTAAATGGGTCGAGCGTGCTATTAGCTCGTTTATAGGTTTTTCTTTGTTTGGTTCTTTTCCCATATCGTAGTCTTTAAACCGAATTGGGAGTCCTATATAAGGTTGATATCTTGTAAAAGTTTGGTTATCAAATTAGAATTATCTTCTCCAAAACCATAAGTTTTTCTCGTTTTTCTCTTTGCCTCAGCCGCTTGTGGCATTCCCCTTCCCTCGATTCTCGTTCAATCTGCAAGTCCCGACGATAGCCTTATACAAGCGCTATAAATTGGTGCTTTCATCTTGAACCCATACCCTACCCAAACTCGCACAACCCCACATCATCAATTCATCCGTCAATAAAATGACACCACACCACACCATGTCGGACGAATCTTCACAAGCGTCGATCAACGACGTCGTGAAGGCTATCCGCGAGCTCTCTCCATGCAACCGCAACGTACTCAATCCGACCTTCTCAAGGCCACCGAGGGTTTACAGGAGATTACAAAAGACTATAAAGAGAATCGCCTTCATATCGAGCAACATATCTCCCTCGTCAAACCGAAAAACACCAGCGACCGCCACACACATCGCGACGTCTTAGGACCAACCTCCCACATGACTTTTCCTCGCACGTCGTTCATTTGCAATCTGCTAGACCCCAATGTCGATAGAGGACCAAAAATCTAGGTCGATGCTCCAAGATTCAATGGTAGCGAGCCCCCTTCTTAGATCTTTAAGATAGAATCATACTTTGATTTCTAATTTCTACTGCACCCCAGATACGGAATTTATCCACCTTGTGGAGCTTCTATTTGACTCACCCGCGTCATCATGGTTTGAGTACCAATATCGGAATCACTATCTCAGTTCTTGGACAGAATTTCTTAATTTTGTGAAACAACGTTTAGATCCAGAGCATTACACAGATTATGTGGGCTTGTTGAAGAATTTACACCAGAAAACATTGGTGCTAGAATACCAGACATAATTCGAGAAAGTTCTGAACAAGGTAAGTGGATATCTGGAATTGACGCTCATGTCACTCTTCAAAGTCGGGTTAAAATCACCTATCCAGCAGGAGGTAAATATAAGGAACCCGACTACCGTATCTCAGATGTTCGCCCTCGTGTGTGAGATCACCGCCAATTTCAACAACACGTCTCATCAATTCAAGATACCTGTCGACCGTGGCAACCAACAGATAGTCGACCATAAGAGAATCAATGGTCATCTTCATCGAGCACATCTGGCACTGCTCGATCACCTGGTCACCACACACAAAACAACCATCAGTTAGGCGCTTCACTTGGGCCGAATGCGAGGAACGATGCAAGCAGGGTCTTTGCTGGACATGTGATGAAATATGTGTCCGGTCATCGCTGCCAAAAGGACATTACTCGCACTTTTGGGCAACGATGAACCTACTGAAGACGAGCTAACTGAGCAACCAGATGACACACTCGTCATAGGCGATGTGTCTAGTGTCCACGCCTTATTGGGAATGACCAGCCCTAAAGCTTTAAGATTATTTGGTACGATCAACGACAAGGAAATTTCGGTCCTTATTGACGGGGGATCCATACATAATTTCATACACCCCAGAATTGTTGAGAAACTAAATTTGAAGATACAAACTATCTCCCCGCTTCGAGTGTATGTCGACAACGGCACATCATACGCTGCACTCACAAACGCCAGGGCATTTCACTCATCATGCAACGTTATGATTTCATTGTTGATTTATCAATTTTGGACATTTATGGCCACAATATTGTGTTGGGTGTGGAATGGTTGCAAAAGCTTGCTAAAATATCACACGATTATTCTGATATGACAATGGAATTTTCCTATCAGAATAACAAGGTGTTATTACGAAGTGAACACGAGCTACCATCGCAAAGTGTCAATCAATTTGTACAAACAACAGGATGTAGCAGACTTCTATGAAATAGTTCAGGTCACTCCTATTGATTCCACAACGACAACTACTATGGTCGATTTCCAGACGACCCGTCGGACGAAATTCTCCGTGTACTACAAGCCCATGTAACTCGCACACCTAAAATACTACCTCCTAGTCGATTTTGTGATCACCGCATCCACCTTCACCCCGACACAAAACCAGTAAATGTCTGCCTTACCGGTACCCTCATTATCAGAAAACCGAGATGGGGAAGCAGATTAAGAATATGCTCGCACAGGGGATTATACAACACAATCAAAGTCATTTCTCTTCGCTTGTGCTCCTCGTTAAGAAGAAGGACAGGTCTTTCTACTTTGGCGTTGATTACAGAGCTCTGGACGCAGTTACAATGCCAAATAAATTCCTTACCCCTACTCGCGACAAGCTATTTGATGAGCTGGGGAAAGCTAAGTATTTCACGAAACTCGATCTCTTTTCTGGTTACCATCATATCTGAATGAACAAATTCGATATCTTGAAGACAACATTCTGCACACACGATGAATATTTTAAAGTTTTGGTAATGCCTTTTGAATTGACGAATACTCCGTCCACTTTCCAAGCTGCAATGAACCAATTATTTTTGTCGTATTTATGAAAATATGTCATCATCTTCTCTGACGACATCCTGATCTATATTAGCAATTTGGCTCTGCAGGTGGATTCGCCTTAATGGAGGTAGATTATTTGAGCCATATCACCTCCAATGGCCAATTACGCGCTAATCCTACCAAGATCTCGGCTATGATGAGCTGGCCAATGCCTAAATCCCTCCATGGATTTTTGGAATTAACTGGATATTATCGGCGCTTTATTAAAAATTACGCCATGTTAGCAGCCATATTGACAGACTTAGTCAAGAAAGACGTCTTCGCATGGTCTGACTTTGCGACTGACAGCTTTGAGAAGTTGAAATCAGCAATGACCATGACACATGTTCTGCGACTGCCTGATTCTTCGAGCACATTCGTGCTTGAAACGGTTGCGTTTGACCAAGGTATAAGGGCAGTACCACTTCAAGCAAACCACCCCCTCGCATTTTTCAGCAAAAAATTAGGTCCTAGACAACGAATTTCTTCTGTGTATCATAAGGAGCTCTATGCAATTCTGGAGGCTGTTCAGAAATGACAACAATATTTATTAGGACGGGAATTCATAATCTGAACCAATCAGAAAAGTTTAAAGAAGTTAATTTTTCAAGTTATTCAGACACCCGACCAACAATTCTACATTCGAAAGTTAATGGGCTTCAAATTCCAAATCAAATACAAGAAGAGCTCGACCAATAGGTGGCGGGTGCACTGTCACAACGTGAAAACAGTGATAGCGATGCCTCTCTCTTCACAACTTTTACACAGCCGATGCCAACACTTCTAGTAAAGCTACGTGATGAGAATACAAAAGCCATGGACATGCATAAATTTCATGACCTTGCACAGGAAGGACGACATCAACAACCCTATAGTGTCATTGATGGCCTGGTACACTATGAGCATCAATTCTGCCTTAGCCGAGATTCGCCTCTACGATCTCAAGTGCTACAAGAGTTTCACGTGTCTCCATCTGCAGGACACACAGGCCTAGAATGCACTTTTCAGCGCATAGCCGCCACATTTCACTGAAAATGATGTATTTCGCTAAGTTCGAGCGTGTCACACATGTCAGATAACCAAGTATTCTACACAAAAAACCACTGGGTTGCTCCGACCGTTGTTGTTACCAACCAAGGTTTGGTACGCAGTCACGATGGATTTTATCTTCAGATTACCTCCATCACGTGGGTTCTCAGCCATTATGGTCCTCGTTGACAGGTTATCCAAGTACGCACACTTCGGCCCATTACCGACCTGTTTTGACGCCACCCGCGTGGCGCAACTATTTATCGACGTGTGTATCAAGTTGCATGGTTTTCCATCTAAGATTAGTTCAGACCATGACCCCATATTCTTCAGTAAGTTCTGGGATGAATTATTTCGCTTAAGTACTACGCATCTCAAACGAAGCACCGCTTATCATCCGTAGACGGATGGTCAGTCTAAGGTCATCAATCGTGGTTTGGAGCAGTACTTGCAATCCTTCACACATGAACGACCTTCCTGTTGGTCCTTGTTGTTTCCATGGGCAGAATTAGTTTTGAGCAGTTCATATCATGAAGGCCTTCGCACAACATATTTCGGATGCATTGTATAGTCGCGACCCACCCTCATTGATACTGTACTCACCAGGCCATTCTCAGGTGCAATCGGTAGATGAAATAACAGAACGGAAATAACTTCTCTGAAACTTGCACCGTAACTTATCCATTGATCAGACCAGGATGAAACAACATGTTGATCATCATCGTCGTGATGTGCAATTCTCGACGGGTAACTAGGTACTATAAAGTTACACCCGTATCGAAAATATTCATTGGCAAAACCATTATCTGCAAAGCTTGCTTGTCGGTTCTTTGGCGCCTTTGAGATCATCGAGATAATAGGTGGTGTTGCTTATCGTTTACGATCGCCGGATGGTGCCGAAATTCACAATTTTTGCCATGTGTCGCTACTTCAACAATATATCCTCTTCGGGCCGGTTGTTCCTCAGGCCTCCTTAGCAGTTGAATTCGTTTTGGGGCGCCTTTTATCACCCATGTGTCCCGTGACGTCTCGGTAAATGGAATTTGTCAAACACAATGGTCGGTCTTGTGGTCGGATGGTTCGTTCCAAAACGCTACATGGGAGCCTTATTCTCAGATTCTTGAACACTATCATGATCTTCACCTTGAGCACAAGGCGGTTCTTCAACAAGGGAGAGATGTTAAACGTTTGACTACAGAGATGAGGCAGTGCATGGGCTTGTCTTGTTGGGGTTTTAAATATTCCAATGAAGGAATCCCCTACTTGGGATCTACTAGGATAATACAAGAAAAATAAATTTAATTCCAATTAATCCTACTTTAGCTAGAATGTGATTTAAAGTAAGAAGAAACAAATTAATAAAATCCTAATTCATGCTTTCTAGTTGGTTTACTATACTTACAGTAACTTGATCTCCAAAGATCAGACAATTGCTCACTCCTTTTCCACGTGAAGATCTTTGATCTCGAACCTTGGAACTTCTAATCTGTTCACAACTCCTAGATTTGAATATTGTGGTGGACAATTCTATCAGATTATAAGACTATAGAAAATGAGAAAACAAAAGATGAAACTAAAAGAACCCTAGTTGATTTTCAAAAACTCTGCGTGTGTGCACAAGTGTGATTTTCAAAAATCTCAAGTGTGTGTAATGAATGGATTTTATCATTTTTCTCTCATATATATAGAGTATTGATGGGCCATATTAGAGATCAAAGGAAATTTGGATTGAGCCTCCCTATTAGGCTCTTACTAATTAAATTGAGCATCAATTTAATATAAACCCAATAGAATATTAATTTGTATCACTATAAAATTTAATATTGGCTTACCCGTCAAATCCAAATTACAAGGAATATGGACTTTTTTTTTAATTAATTTATTTCTTGTGTCTAAGATTCCAATATCCATTAATTAATTTAAACATACTACTGGTTTTAATTAATTAATATATTTTACCAGGAGTGATCTAGTTTAAAATTCTTTATTTATTATACTTTGTAATAAATTCCAAGCCGATCGGGCTTCTGGATAATAAAACCTTTTATTGAACTCATCTAAGGAATATTATCAACCCAGACTCTCCCGGGACACGATTTAGTGCAATAACAATCCTAACACTTCTTAGTCATTAATTACCACTGCCCAAGATATCAAGATTCTTGGTCTGCGAAAAGCCCGCACCTTTTGATAAATCAAAACATCAGGATTCTTGGTCTGCGAAATAACCCGCACCTTTTGATAAATCAAAATAGTTCATAATAAATAATGTATGCTCAATGTTATATACAAAGATTAAGAAATAAACATCACCGAGACCTAGTCTTTCAGTAATCAGCAAGAAAAACTTGTTTCACATGAATCCTTTCACTGCTATACCACACCAATGTCTTTTGTTTACCAAGGTTAGTAAATATTTAGACTGATACTGAAAACTTTCGCGATTGATTGTCTAAGTCTATATAGGTTGTGAAACTTGGTTTTTCTTTTGCAAGAGACCAACTGAGGAACCCTCAGTGATATCCTGATCACCACTCAGTCTATAATGCAAATGACTTAGACACATTTGCTTAATCATAATAGTTTATAAGATAAATAATATGAAAAGCAAATCAATGTGACAAAATAATAATCTTTTCATAAATTGAAAAATAAAGTTTACAAATACAAAGCAGCTCAAAGCTTGCTTTTCAATATATACCCTAACATATCTTGTCTCGCCCAATAAGAAGTGTTCGTCGACCAAGTCGTTTTCACGACTAAGGGTCGGGTCTGGTTAATATCTTGTAAAAGTCGTTTTCACGACCAAACCGGGAGTCATATATAAGGTTAATATTTTGGTTATCAATAGTAGAATTATCTTCTTCCAAACCCTAAGTTTCTCCCGTTTCTCTCTTTGCCTCAGCCGCTTGTGGCATTCCCCTTCGCTCAATTCTCGTTCAATCTGCAAGTCCCGACGATAGCCTTATACAAGCGCTATCAATGCAACTTTGCATTCAACACGAGTTTAAATAAAATGGTTTATAGTCACATTTTTAGTGGATGTAAGATATTACTAAGGGTCACACCATATTGAAATAACGATGATTGTTTGGTAAATAAGAAATGTTTATAAAATTAAAATATAAAATATAGTGTGACACCATATCCTAAAAAGAAAGTGTTGTGACATGCTCTTTATGGACGTAGACAGTATATTACAAATATAGAATGTACTTATATCTGTTCACATAATAACCCAAATCAAAATTTTCGAACAACTTAGCTGATATATCTTTGAAAAATAGCGATCAAAATCAATGATTTGGTTAGAAACAATCTGAAATGCTTTTTAAAATATTAAAAACCAACTGAAACTCTTTTAAATAACCCAAAAATTTTGACTCGAATTATTATATGAACAATGGAAATAAATATAGACTATATTTATAATATTTTCAAATTCAGACTAAAAATTTATCATGAGATTAAAGTTCGAGTTATAATTAAATAAGTAACTCATTACTTAATTAATTCTAGTTTAATCTTTTTCACTTTATTAGGTTGGAGAAATGCCAAACCAATTGAAAATTCAAATTTCTAATTTTCTTTTATAAAATTTACCTATATCAAATCAAATATCGGTAATCAAATAAGCAAAACCCTTTCAACCAAAACGTGTAAGGTTTGGCTTTCAATTTAATTTTAATATTTTGGAATTATACTCACCCCTATCCCACAACAAAAAAATGTTTTTTATTGACGGATCGCCAAACACCAACAGATTTCCGACGGACTATCCGTTGCTAAAATCACTGACGGAAGCACTGAGATATTTTTGCACCATTTATTCACACCAAATATGCCGATGCTTTTACTCACGGATCTGTCGTCGATATATTCAACGACGGAAGAATCCGTCGTTACCGTCGTTAAGAGGTTTATTTTATTTCATTAGGGAATAATTTTGTAAATATTACCGACGGACGTCTATCCGTGGTAGAAGTGACGGACAACCGTCGTCGGTAATCGGATTTTGATTTATGTTTTGTGTTTATTTTGAGTAAGGGGATAATAAATTACTGACGGACACGCTATCTGTCCATATTAGCGACGACCGTCGTCCATCGGTAAATCTAGAGCAGGTCATATTCCGATTTTTTAACGGAATGTTGACGTTTACCGACAGACTCTCTTCGTCGGTAATCCGCCACAGTTTTTCTGAATCATCGTTTCTTGTTCCCCTTCGCGAGCCCTAGTTTCTTTAATTCGAAATCCTACCTCATTCTCCCATTTCGCCAGCTCGTTTATGTGGCCAACCCGCTCTCCCGTCGCTCGTCCCAGCTCGCTTGTCGCCCATCCCAGCTCGCGCCTAGCCGTCGCCGCTCTTCCCTCCCCTGCGCCCGTCACCGTTCTTCCCTCTCTTGCGCCTGTCGCCGTTTTCCCTTCCCCTGCGCCTGTCGCCGTTCTCCCTTCCCCTGCGCCCGTCCCTGTTCACCCGCCCTTGCGCCATCAAGTTCTGAAACAATTTTAAACTAAGATTGTTGGATTTCATTGTTTGTTTTTTAGTTCGATTTCGAGAATTGAAAAAAAAAATTTGAGCTTCCGATTCTTGGATCTATAAGTTTGAAGGCAGCATATTTTCATTCTTTTCTTTTTTTAGAGAAATGAAAGATAAGTTGAAATTTGTATTTAATTAGTCTGTTTTAGCACACAAAATTCTTAATTTTAAATTTTATTTCATGTCTTGAGTTCAACTCTTGTAATCAGAAGATAAATGAATGCAACTAGGCAACCAATTCAATTTATTTTTATTTTATTTTATCGTGAATGGGAAGATAACTAATTTATAAGTGGGGCTTACTGCAACTTTTTTGTTTGATTATGAAGAAATAGTGAAGTTGTGAAAAGCAGTGTTTTGCATTAATTAATTGATTTTGTGGATGAAAATTAGTTGAATGAAGGGAAGTGGAAAGCCTGTTCAGTTGTTCGGATGGCCATTATCTTTGTGAGGAAATGGATTTTGACATTCAAAGTGTGATTAAATACTTTTAGATGATTTTTAAATACTTGATTTTGTGGATAGATAATTGTTTAGTTTTCCCCATAGTGTTTTTCGACAACAGTTGTCGATATTCATAAATACCTACTTTATTTCTCATTCTTTTGTGTTATTTCATTAAAAAGGGAACAAACCTCAAGTTTGTTCATTTGAATTCCTAATTAGACTTATAGTTTCAATAACTAAAAATCTGGAAGAAAAAAAATGACTTCAAGTTTGAAACCCTTCCTCTTGTAAGGTTGTTATTGTAGTATGCTGTGGTGAATATTTAATAAAAATTATTGGTTTCAACAATGGCAGAGTATTTGGTAGGAATAAATGTGTCTTTTTTTTCTGTTTATAAGCAAAAGTCAATTTTTTTCAAAGCTAACCACAATTTCTTATAGATTACGAATGACGAAATATACAACATTTCTACAACTTCCTCGATGCCAACATTTATTGTGCTGCACAACACGAACAAAGTTCCTTATGTTTGTAAGTAATTGTGGTTAGCATTGATATCGACAAAACTCCTTGTGGTAATTATTAATGGTTTCTTTTTTTAATTAATATTCCACCAAGGCTACTCTGCTGGTACGCATTTTTTCATTGTAAATTTGCAATAATGTCAAAATATCCTTTTGACACCTATCTACATAATTTTAATTAGTACCATTATCAAAGTTTTGATTAATAATAAAGCTAAGTAGTTAACTAGTAATAGAATTATAATTTGTTTTATATCTCTATTTAATTTTGATAAAAAAGAAATACAAACCTCCACCATTTTCTTAATTATGTGCAGTTTTACCAGATCAGACAAGCAGACTGAATCTCATCGAGGATAATTTTTGTATTCATCTCTTTGTTTCACTTTTGAGTTGTTGTTAACTGTTGCCGTTAATTGTATGAGGTTAGTAAGTTCAATTTTAAATATTAGTAATGTAATTTTGTGATCATGGTCCAACCGGTGGCCAAAATAATTAATTTATTTATAGGAGCATGTATAGGGTTGTTAGATGGTGGTTAGGCTTGGAGTGGAGCCTTATCAGCTCCACCGAATTGATATGCTATGGTGATTGGTGTTAATATGCTTTTGTTGCTTTTGTGATGCATAAATTGTATATATGCTAAGTTATGCTAAGTTATTCTAATCATGCTATGTTCCATACTAAGTTATGTGAAGTAATGTATGGGTTTGAATGCTAAGTTAGGAGTCCCTAATTAGGACCTAAGCGCATTTATATATAATGTGACTAACTAAAGAAATAGAAATTATGTTGATATATTGATTATTAATTAGGAATTACAGCAATAAGTGCAAATCGTGAGTGAATGTATAGACGGTTTCTTTCCAATGGTGATTTCAATCCAGAATTTCTTGAGGGACTTGACAATTTCATTAGGTTTGCACTTAGTAAATCGACATATATGGATAAAGAGAAAATTAAGTGTCTGTGTAGAAAGTGTGATAATAAGTGGTATAGACCGACAGACGAAGTTGAGTATCTCATTTCTAAGTTTGGTTTCGTAAAGAATTACCACATATGGAGGTTTCAAGGAGAAAAATCAATCCAAACAACTAGGAATACCTTTATGGAAATGGATTATGAAACACCTAGTACATATTATGCGATGGTATTAGATGTTGTCGGTTCTCATTTTAACATTGAGCACACGGAAGAGCAACCAAATCTTGATGCTAAATTTTTTTATGATATGTTGAATGCTGCTGATAACGAGTTGTGGCCTGATTGTAAGAAGCATTATTAGCTATATTATGTGGTTCGCCTAATGAGTTTAAAGGCAGAGTATCACTGGTCAGAGAGGTACTATGATCAAGTAACATAATTGATAAAAGAAGGATTTTCGAGTGATGATGACTTATTACCAAATAGCTTTTATAGCACAAAAAAGTTATTACGTGGCATGAGATTACCTATTGAAAAGATTGATTGTTGTCCAAATAATTGCATGATCTTTTGGCGACATGATAGTGAATTACATAGATGTAAATATTATGGAGAGTCGCATTTTCAAGACCAAAATTCTGGTCCTGTTACGTGCAAGAACAAACAAGTGGCAATGGGAAAGATGTGTTACTTTCCTCTGACTCCTGGGTTGCAGAGATTGTATGCATCGAAAGCCACATCAGAAGAAATGCATTGGCATGCTTCATCGACTGATGATAGAGTTATGTGACATTCTGCAAACTCTCCAGCATGGAAGCACATCAACAATATGTTTCCTGAATTTGCATCAAAGTGTCGCAATGTGCGACTGGGTATTTCAACTGATGGTTTTCAGCCTTTTGGCCAATCAGGAAAAACAATACTCCTTTTGGCCGGTTATTTTAAAGCCTTACAATCTTCCTCTTTGGTTATGTATGAAAGAACAATTCATGTTCCTTACAGTGTTAGTTCCTAGGCCCCATAATCTAAAAATAAGTAGGATGTTTTTTGCAGCCATTAATAGCTGAACTGAACCAATTGTAGGAAGTGGGTATAACTACCTATGACATTTCATTGAAGCAAAAATTTCAGATGCGAGCAATTTTGATGTGGACTATAAGTGATTTTCTAGCATATTCTATGTTGTCTAGATGGAGTACCGCTTAAAGATTAGCTTGTCCTCATTGTATGGAAAATACTAATATATTTAGACTAGAGAAGTGTGGCAAGCAATTATGGTTTGATAACCACCGAAAATTCTTACCCGCTAATCATCCATTTCGAAAGAACAAAAAGGCATTTTGAAAGAATAAGATCATTGTAGTCGGTCCACCAGAACCAAAGTCTGGAGAAGAAATCTTGAATGAAATAGACACATTGGGTTTGGTAATATTGACAGGAATAAGATTGTCTCTAATCGTGCTGGATCTGGTTGGAAGAAAAGAATCATCTTTTGGGATCTCCTGTATTGGAAGGATTTGTTGATTTGACATAATTTGGATGTAATGCACGTTGAAAAAAATATTTTTGATAATGTGTTCAATACAGTGCTTAATGTCCAATGGAAGATTAAAGATACAATTAAGTCGAAGAACTGAATCAATAATGTGTAAGACCTGGGTTAAAGCATAATGAGACAACAAGAAAATTTCCAAAAGCTTCATATACCGTTGATAATCATGAAAAGAAGATCTTATGTGAGTGGGTAAAAGGTTTTAGGTTTCTAGATGGGTATATGTCTAATATGAGTAGATGTGTGGACATAAGAAAACTAAAGATGTTTGGGATGAAAAGTCATGATTGTCATGTTTTCATGCAAAGCATACTACCTATTGCATTTCGTGAACTTCTTCCCAAAATGTTTGGAAGACGATCATAGAGTTAAGCGTGTTTTTCAAGGACTTGACATCTCGAGCAATAAAAAAAAGATATGTGCAGGTTAAGTGATAACATTCCAATAATTTTGTGTAATCTTGAGCGTATCTTCCCACCTAATTTCTTCGACTTAATGTAGCATCTGCCAGTTCATTTGGCCGATGAAGCTCGTCTTGTTGGTCCTGCTCAATTTAGATGGATGTATTCATTTGAAAGGTATGAAATTATATTAGTTATATATATTTATATACGATATTACCATTTTTTTAATTGCCAATAGGTATCTTACAAGGTTGAAAAACAATGTCAAGAACAAAGCTCGAGTTTAAGGATCCATATGCAATGCTTATTTAGTAAAAGAAGTTTTCTCATTTTGTTCGTACTATTTTGAGGATCATGTTAGTACAAAGATAAGGAATGAGCTTTGTAACTATGCTGAAGAAAGTAGTAGCGTTCGTGATGATCCAGATGTTCTTTCAATTTTCAAGCAGACAGGGACATCCATTTGGAAAAATGACAACGAGATATTTGGATGCTAGTGAATACAATGCCGCACATACATATATTCTACTCAATTGTGTTGAGGTACCACTTATCTAAAGTGAGTAATGGATTATGTTAAAATATTCAACTTTGAATACATATAAGTATACATCTAACTTGAAATTTTTTTTTCTTGATAGATTGTTTGAAGATGAAATGCTAGCAGCAAGTCCTAGACTATCAGATTCTGATTTAGGAAATATAGTTGACACACAATTTGTTGATTGATTTCAAAAGATTTATAAGAAGTCAATCTCCCAATGACGTGAACATATATATTTGGGATATTGCAAAATGGCCTTTATTAGAGGCTAAATCATATCCTGGATATATTTATTAATGGATATATGTTTCACGCAATATCGCATGGATCACGTCGAGCCACTATGAATAGTAGAGTGTGTTTAAAAGCGAAATATATACCACTGATGAGATAGACTTTTATGGACGATTGTAAGAGGTATGTGTGTTAGATTATCCTAGTATGCCTATCAAAAGGATCACATTATTCAAATGTAAGTGGTTTGACCCATCAACTTCTGGGACATTGGTTCATAAGAATTTGAAATTGGTTTCTATAAACCACATGTGCATGTATAACAAGTATGGACCATTTGTCTTAGCACATCAAGCTATTCAAGTGTATTATTGTTCGTATCCTAGCATTAATCAAATAAATAAGGATTGGTGGGAGGTATGTAAAGTCAAAGCAAGGTCTAAAATGGAAGTTCCAAATCCTGCAGCATTTGCATCAACAATAGAACTACCGTTTCAAGAGAATGAAACACGTATGACTTTGATGGATATTAATCTAGTTATGAGTGATCATACTACAATACTTCATCCAAATATTGGGATGATAGATATTGATGATGCTGATGTATATCATTCAAATAAAGATATTAGATTTTATGATGATGAAAATATTGATATAAATGATGATTAATATGATAATGCATGATTTTATTTTATTTCTGTCACTTATTTTATTTTCACTCTTAATTCCAATGTGAAACTGATTACAATAATTGTTTGTACATGTTTTAGATATGAATCGTCGCCGTGGTGGACTCAGTCTTAGCAGCGACTCCTTGCGCTCGGGATAAGTCCCACAGGATAAAACGATAACATCTTCTAAGGATGCGAATTTTGGACATGAGCATGGCCTCGTATTGCATGATGGGAGGAGTCAACTTCAGAGGGATCCGATGACCGGATTTGTTATTAATAATTAATTAAGTGTGATCATTTATTATTTATTCACTATATTTTAATGTTACATGGAAATATTGTTGCATCCTCGGATATTAAGGGAGATTACTACTACTTTCAAGCGCATTCCAAATACTGCGGGTTTTAGCTGAGCTTTGACACCTGAGGAGGTTAAAGACGAGTACTTTAATGAGTTTCGAGTAAGTATTATATTTATTAGATTGACATTTGTTTTGATTAATATAATATTATAATATTTTATTTTATAGAAAGCATTTTTTTGGCCTTCCGGTTGAGAAAGTAATGTGTGGAGCATTTGGCGCAAGAGGGCAGCAATAAGATATTCAGGGTGGATTAATGAATTAAAAAAACGGAGGTCACAGAATCGAGGGAGACCGGGCTACGTACTTGAAGAGATGTAGGATGGATTGATATCACGCTGGAGAATGCAAGAAGAGCAAGGATGTCTGAGCCAGATGGACCTGACACGAGAATTAACAATCATCGAGGCGGCTAAGTGTTTGTACCTGTTAGAGCTCAACAGTTGGTAAGTATTATTAAACATATAGATACAAAATTTATTATTTCTATTAATATTTGTTTTATACTATTTTGATTAATATGCAACCGAAAAGGAGGTTCCAATAACTGACTGTGTGTATGATTCCTTTCGAGCACTGCATAAGAACAAGGATGGAGAGTACACATATAAGAAGGCTGTAGATATTGATGTAAGTTATAAATATTTTTATATATATATTTGATTGTTTATTAACATAAAATTTATTATGTTTTTATTAACTAGGCGAGGGTGCAAGAGATTGGTGCGAGATAGGGCGAGGGTGCCAATCTGAGTCAAACTATGTCCAACAAGTTACGGGAGGACGACTCGACAATAAGAAGAGGATGGTCAGAACTGGAAGCTTAAAACCGAGCCTCGTGAGTGGTAGTCCCTCGACACAGAGTACATGAACTACTTCTCGCCAAGTCCCAGCCTAGTGGCAAACTCAGTTGCGCGAGAAAATTCGTACTGAGATGCAGAGTGAGTTGCAGACTGAGTGAAAAAGAAGAATTAAGCTGGAAGATGATATGAGGATGATGCAACAGATGGTCCAGCAGCTCATGGCCCAACAGCAGTCCACTCATTCGAGTCACACCCCTCCACTCGTGACGATTCTGCAGAAATTTGATCTTGAACTATGTTTAATAATTTAGATGACTATTGGAATTACAACTGATAACAATATTAAACATGAGTGTTTTATTGATTTTTGTTCGTATTTTCCATATCTTGATTGCTTTGCATTAATGAATTGTTGGTGTTTTGGAGATGTTTTTCAAGCTCAAGTGGTCAATTTTCTTCCTCGCAGGAAATATGTTTCGAGCTCGTGTTTATGAGCGAAGATCGAGGAAGATCGAGAAGAAATACCACAAAAGCTACAATTTAATTTTCTATTGAAATGGAAAAGGAAATCTCAAACCCAACCAAGGATGGAAGGCAAGAATCTCAACCCAACCCCGGATGGA